>PVHY01001685.1:0-127548 GCA_004024945.1 Uropsilus gracilis
GAGGGTGGGGGAGGGAGAGGGAAAGTGTGTGTGTGTTCAATGAGATGAGGAATCTTATATCTTCTCCCATCCAGCTCTCTTCACATTTCACATAAATACTTGACATTTATTTGTGGAATGAATAAAATGTTTGCACTTGAAGTACATGTAAGTCAAGTGCCAAAGCTTGAGCCAAGCTCACTGGAGAGGTCAAGGTAGTATCAGCTTCTGAAACAAGTCATTGTGAAATTTCTGGCTTTGGCATTGCCCAGTGATATTCTTCATCTAAAAGGTAGACAAATTGATTTGATGTGTAATGTTTTTTGTTTTCTTGTTT
Source organism: Uropsilus gracilis (assembly GCA_004024945.1). NCBI lineage: Eukaryota > Metazoa > Chordata > Mammalia > Eulipotyphla > Talpidae > Uropsilus > Uropsilus gracilis. The sequence goes on from PVHY01001685.1 coordinate 317, forward strand.
GTAAAAGTAAGTAGTAGACTAAATGATCCCTAAAGTTCCTTTTTTTTTTTTTTAAAGGGACTAGTTCTTGCTATGTTGCCCATGGTAGTCCTGAACCTACAGACTCAAGTGATTCCTAGCTTCAGCCTTTCAGTACCTGGGCTTACACAGTGCGCACCACTACTACTCCTGGCTAAAGTTCCTTTTTGTTTTTAAAATTCTGTGACTCCCCCCACCACACACACACACACACACACACACCCTTTCTCTTGAATCCTTGTGGCTGTTGACCAGCTGAGAAAGTCCCCTTTTGTTTCCCTTTCCATAAATAGAATTTTAGTGCCTTTATTTCCTTCAGTTCTTTTTCTTTTCTTTCTTTTTTTTTTTTTTTCTAATTCCTATTGTTCTGGAACCCAGACTGAGCCAAGGAAGAGGTTAACACCAGGAAAAGGGTGGCAGTTCAAGAGACCAAAGAGACCAAAGTTCATCCCCACAGCTGACTTGGGAGGGAACAGAAGCTGTAAATGATGAAGAATGGCCAGGAGGTAATCTGAGTAGGAATCTGGACATACTTTGGCCCATTGAGGAATTTAACATGGGTTACACCCTCAGAAATTGGTTTCATTAGCCAGGAGAGAAACTAGAATTTAATATACTGCATTATATAGCTAGCAATGGCTTTGTCTGTGGTGTAAATACATTTGAAAAGTTTTTAAAGACATTAAAAAAGAAAAAAAAGGCATTAAAAAAGATGCAAAAGACACAATTGTTGTTAAAAGGAAGTATTTTTTTATTTAAAAGTAAAGAGTAAAATAAAAGCTAAGGTAAATTGTTTCCATGATCTAAAATGCACTTTTTCAAATGGTTTTACATTCCAAGGTGGTGCTGTTGATAGCAGGTTATAGATGTTACAGGCTTTTACCTACCCTTTTTCTAAAGGTGTAGCATGTTTTTTACTTACAAGTTCTTGTGGCATAATTTCAAGAACCATAAAATGCTGGTGTCTCATTGGTGTTTTGTTTTGTTTGAGACTAGGTCTCATTATGTTGCCCAGGGTAGTCCTGATCCTGTGGACTCAAGCGATCCCAACCCTCAGCCTCCCAGGTAGCTGGGATTACAGGCATGTGGCACCACACCTGTTTGTTTTTTTGAGACCAAGTCTCACTGTGTTGCCAGGGTAGTCTTGAACCTGCGAACTCAAGCGATCCCAGGCCTCTTGCCTCCCAGCACTTGGACTACAGGCGCGCCACCACGCCCGGCTTTGTCTCGTTGGTTTTAATAAATGTATCACTCTGTGATTATGAGTCATAGGTTTATTGTTTTATATTGCCTTTCATCAAGAATTCAAAAGAAATGGTGTCTCAGATAATTTCAGCATGTTGATATAGTTGTGTTGAAAACATAGATATTTGCAACAGCTAATAGGTTGAAAATTAAAACTGTAATGATCATATCACTTAGAAGAATACATGTTAATAGTTGTTTTCCCAGTGGTACAGATGTTTTTGAGTTGATTCATGCAAAATCTTTCCAAGTTCCCTTGCTCTTACTGGATCTGTTTGCTAAAAATTGACTTGAAGTATGCAGTCATGAGTTAGGGAAGGAGAAAGAGCCTGACCATCCCTACAACGTTCCAAGCCATATTTCTTCTTTTCAATGGAACTAGACCAACATCAATGTTGAGAGAGACCAGGATTTGGCAAGCTTTCATTTGCTTGATATTTGTAAACAAGCTTTTCTTTAGGGAAAGGAATTTGGAAGACGGCAGAGATGTTATTCTCTCACACATCTGTGATTTCTTATTTGAACTTCACAAATTGAATGTATAAATGTGGATTGTTTGACTCTGAGCTTATATGATAATAATGCATTGATAGGGACATTTCTAGTCTTCAGTAAGTAATATACTAAGTTTTTTTCTTGGTGGGGGGTGAAGGTCATATGTTAATGCCTGTATCTCCTTTGTCCTTGGCAAAGGACTGTAGTAACTTCTATGGAGTTCCTTTTGTTAACTAAATGGCCACTATTTCTTGACCTATTAAGTGCTAGACTCTATCTGTGGTAGTAAGAATGCTACTTAGAGTGGTGGTAATCAGGATACCCTTAAAAAGACCACAGAGGGGGCAAGATCAATGATAAACATGCATATAACTTTAATTGTCCATAAAATAATATTCATGAATATAGAGAATAAAATAGATATTGGTTGTGAAGGGCACAGGTATGGTAGGGTTAACTTAGCTAGAGTCAGATCTGGCTTCACCAAAGGAGGTTACATGTGCATTGATACCAGAACCATGAAGAGGAGGGAGCCTCGAGAGGGTAACCAGCAAGAGCAGAAAGAAGCATGAGGTGACAATCCACTTGGTGTGTTCAAGGACAGAAGGACCAGCAGAATAGAAGTCACAAGGTTGGCAAAGTAGTCTGGAGTCAGATCACAGAGACTTGGAAGCCACATGGAGGATTTTGAATTTTAAAAAATGTCACAGAAAACCCTTAAAGGGTGTTTTTCAAAGGGAAGTGTTTATTATCTGTGTGGAAGATAGCCAAGAGGATAACAAAAGTAGCAACAGAAGACTGGGTAGGACAGCTGCTGTGCTCTTGGGGGAACGTGGTGGTGGCTTGGGTCACAGTGGTGGCAGTGGAGAGTCAAGAGGTAAAGCCAGTGGGATTTGACAGATTGGAAGAGTGTGAACGAATTAAGGATGACCCTAATTAGTCCCAGTGATTAAGTATATGATGATACTTTTCAGTTGAGATTTGGGCATGTCTTGAGGCTGGATGTGGAGATCTGGGTTGAGAATGCTTTTGTCTGAGCCATGTATCCCCCTGTGTATACCCTTTATCCTCATTTATCATCTGAACCTATTGTACCCTTTTTACTTTCAAGTTTGATATTTTAAGTCATTTTACAAATAATTTAGAGGTAATGATATAGGGATAATGAAAAAAAAAAAACCTGTGAGAACTTTTCTATTTAAACATAGCAAATGCAATTAAAAAATATTTTTAAAAGAACATTTTTCCATTTTATTTAAGCATATTTCCATTTCATTTAAACATATTTTTAAATGAAATATACCTGTTAACTAGATTATATTTTTAGAGTTTATATGAACTATAGTAATAATTACCTAAATAAGATAAATTGAAATAGCATCTAATTTAGACTCGCCTAAAATTTGAGTTTAGTATGTTTGTTTTATATGGCTGTTGCTTTGGATTATGAATAAATTCTGAAAGATATTTTATATTTTGAGTTGCAAACAAAATGGAAGAGAAAGTCTTAAATACTTACTGATTTTTACTGAATCGAAACTGATTCACTAAGTATCTGTTGAATAGACCAGTTTGGAGCAATTAAAACTTGTACTTAGAAACAATATTTTGGAAACTATTCTGTTTATTTAAAAAAAAAGTCTCCAGAGAAGTGAACACTCATCACTTCAGAAGTTTTATTTATCTGCTTTAAATTTCAAATATAATTTTTGATAAAGCATTTAGTTATTTAGGATATCTGTGCCAACTTCATTATTTTGTGATTTAAGGGAATTAATATTTTTTATAACTTTTCATCTTTACTCTTTATTTTACTTACCATGTATGAGCATTTCACCCCTCTGGGTTATTTGATAGCTCAGTTCTGTAAACTTGATTAAACAGTAAGACTTTCTGGAACAATTCTAAGTGATCTTCCAGGAACCTGGTGGTAGGTAGACAATGCACTTGTCTTTTAACTCTTGAAATTTTCATGGTTGGATTCCGCTAAATGAGGTTGCTGGATACAGAAATCTCTTGCATCAGTGTCAAATGTCTCCTTGGTCTAATTTCTAAATCTGGTTTTGAAAGCTCTCCAAGGAAGCAAGATCTTAGAACTTCTTGAAATTGACTAAAAGCCCTTTGGTGTTAAAGGTAGCACTACAGTTCCACTAGTCATTACCTTATTTGACATGTTTGCAAATAGAGCATTTTTCATGAGCTTGAACTCATACATTTGGTTGATAATATAAAATATAAATATAAAATATATTTAAATAAATATATATTTAAATAAATATAAATATAAAATAACATTTATTTTGCTTCTTAGATTGGCAACCTGCCTTCTTTGATCATCTTCTCTCATTCAACATTGTCTTCTCCCTTCATTGCTGTCACCACTGCTCTAGGGAGAAAAGACCAACAGATCTCTAGTATCTTACATTTTACATCATAGCCTATAAAACACTTTTGGGTTTGGTCCTGGGCCAAGACCTGACAACTTCATGTCTTCAGTGACCTTGAGCTATTTATAGTTTTCCTAATAAACCCTCTAAAGTTCCTGGGCCTTTTCTTGTTGCTTTGTTCTTTTTGCCTATAATACTATAGACAAGTGTCTCCCAACTTGTCTAGCAAATTCCTTCTCATTCTCTACTTTTCTGAGACAGATCACCTCTCCAGTTGCCCTTGGGCACACCTTGCTGGAGATGACACATCTGTCTGCTCTCTGAAGCCACAGTGTCTCATGGAGTCACTGCTGGACACAGTGACTTCTGAGCACTTGAAACGTGGCTACTGTGGCAGTGAAATGAAATTTTAACTTTTATTTAATATAAATTAAATAGCCACATGTGGTTAGTGTCTGCCCTGGTGACAGCACAGTTCACAGCTTTTGGTGGGGACATTTCTGCCCTGTGATAGACTTAATAATACTTTACTTTGGGTACAGGAGAGGGGTATGGGGAGCAAAAAGGTATGAATGTAAGTTTATTTCCCCTCAGCTTTCTATTAACAGTCCCCACTGAAATTTTTATATTTAATTGAAAATACGGTATGTTACTGTTCTGAATAAATCGTATCAAATGAATAGTCATGAAGTAGCAGGGTATGATGTTCAAGGGAAGAGCTATATTCTTTTACATTTTTTAATGTGCTGCCCAAAAGTCCTATATAGGCTGACCTTATTTCCTTCTCCTGTTCACATGATTCTTTTCAGTAGTAACATAACTTTTGAGAATTCATACACTCATAAGGGTATGCTGGAAGACTTGGCTTGAGAACTGTGCTGTCAAGGGTTGGATTTTAGGTAGTGAAATGCGTTTACTTGCAGATATTATCACTTTGCATGCAGAAAGCAGGTTTATTTTCCTTGCTTCCTTGATTCTGAGTCAGTGGCGTTGGAGTTGGCTATGTAATGAGCGGTGTAGTTCCTCATCGCTGTCCAGAGACCCAGATCTTTTTTATCATGTTCCCCCATCTCCTGTTTGCAAAGATGACTCTGAATCACCGCCGCCACATCCCTGTTTTTGGTCTGTGGGAGAAGGGAAAAAACTAGAGGAAGACAAGCAAATTTTTTATTAAAAGTGACTTGTGAGTTACACACGAGGCTCTGCTCACATTCCATTAGCCACAGCTTAGTCATGGAGCCACACCTTCCTCCAAGATGCCTCGTGGCGCCTGTCCCCTAGGTGGGGAAGGTCCGGTGATTGAAAATGCAACAGGGCAGGTTCAGTAAAGCAGGGCAAGCTCATCGTCCTCTGTCCTGACGGTGGAGGGTGGAGCAGCCCTGTCCGGCAGCACTGAAGCGTGATGAGCAGGTGAAAGCTCAGTAAGCTAAAGTCTGCTGAAGCTCAGCAACCTAAGAAGCGCAGCCCAGGGGTCCAGATATACAGCCATCTAGAAAAACAGCCTGTGACTGAGTGACTCAGTTTCCTGATCCGGAGTCCAGTGCTTCCTTCAGTCTTCCTCATTCTGTCTTTACCACATCAGGCCTTTACCACATCACCACCAGTGACAGCCCACCCGGCACACCAGAGCATGTACAGGATATAAACTCAGGTCCCTTTTGGGGGTGTTCAGCCTTTGGATATAAACCTGCTGAGTCAGTAGCAGAACTAATAGACTGCTTCTTGCCAGCCCTGGTGTCCTCATTCCCTGATTGCCAGTCTCCATAGTTGGCGCAATGGCTGGGTAACAATTCATGTTCCCTGACTGCTGCTTTCAGTACCTTTTCCCCCAGACTTGGGAGGAGGTGAGGTGATAAAGTTGTGGTATTGGGTATTTCCATGTTCCTCACACACGAGGTAGGGACAAGCTGCATGTGCTCCCTCTCGTTCCCTGCCTGTACACAGGTCATGTGTCTCATGGAAAAGTGAAACCTCCATTGCTGGGCATAGCTTTTATTATTATAGTGAAGTAAAGTTTGCCTTTAGATTATTTCACTCCATCTTTTTCTCAGAGAGAGCTAATTTGCAATACTATCTCCAGTTTCTGCTGTCAGCACTCCCCTTTGCTGTGAAAGAACTTAGCTGAATACAGATAACACATTTTAACCCTGGCTGGACATTACGTTTTCCAAAGAAAGAAAAGAATGAGTGTTAGAGGATTGTAAGTGTGGGCCACGTGAATAATTTCCATTTATTCAACACCTTGTAATGTATGTTTTTTTACATGCTACGTGCTTTATATTACCTTATTTTCTCCTGCTGCAGAGATGCAGTGAGGTTAAAAGTCTCGGGTGAGGTCACCTAGAAAGTGACCTAGTAGAAAAGCTGGAATTTGAACTCAAGGTCTGTCAGTCTTGCAGAAATCATGCTGTTTCCACCACACATGACTGGGAGATTAATGAGATTAATTAACTGGGGTTGGAGTTTTTGACCCAAACAACTGGGAAGATGTTGCTGTTGTGAACAAAGAAAAGAAAATGGAACAATTTGTAGACCGATCATCAGGAATTTGCCTGAGGTATTTTAATTTTAAGATACTCTTTTATAGTTAAGTGAAGATGTGAACTTCAATTTTGGGGTGGATGCTTAGGTTGAAGATGTTAATTTGGTCCAGGTTTATGGGTGGTATTTACAGCAGTGAATTGAATGCAGCCACTAAGGGAGCAAATGTCACTAAGTGCATAGGTTCAGTCTGTGCCTTGGGGCATTTTGTCCCTAGACATTGGGAGCTGAGGGATGAAGAAGAACTAGAAAAGACTCAGATGCAGGGATAATTTTGATTCCTTTCATCTGGTTTCTCATTGTGTCTCTGTAAGTTCCACTCTCTATTACCTAGAATAACAGTCTAGTCGATAGTAGGAAACCTTTATCATCCTAATAATCACAGATGCGTTTACAAGTACTTGGTCCACAAAAGCCAGTAAGGACTCAATTCCCAGTATACTCTCATTTAATAAAATCAGGATCTAGAAGTGGGCTCTTACTGATTCCTGCTGTTCTCAATGACCACCATATTGCTTAAGGAGTATGGAATAAGGAATACACATCTTCTCTTTTCCTACTTTTTTTTTTTCTGAATTGCTAGCTTCTTAAAAAATTTTCTGCATTGGGCTGGGCACCATGGCACATACCTTTAATCCCAGCTACCTGGGAGGCTGAGGCTAGGAATTGCTTGAGTCCGCGGGTTCAAGACTACCCCGGGCAACATAGCAAAACCTAATCTCAAAAAATAGCCAGGTGTGGTGGCGTGTGCCTGTAATCCCAGCTACCTGGGAGGCTGAGCCTGGGGATCACTTGAGTCCACGGGATTGGGACTACTCCTAGTCTCAAAAAATTTTTTTGCATTTCCTTGAATAAAGTCCTTCTATTTAATAATGCACTTTGATTTTTTAGAATTATGCATCTCAGCAAAGAATACATAAGAATTCAGAGATACTTTTTAGCACAATCTCTGCTTGCTTTAGCCTCAAAACTTAAAATGTTAGTTAGGCCTAGTTTTGTGGTTCACCATCTAAATGTGTTTCTGTATCTCTTAATTGTTCAAACAGGTATGAATTTAAAATAATGAGTACTAGACATTGTAATTCAATTATGCTAGCAATTAAGATCACTTAAAGACTTGTAGTTTTGAATCAAAGAGAATTGTCTTTAATTTTGCATTCTTTAGAAAAGAGAAGCAATCTTCTTTCTTGATTTTTAATTCTTTCAATTCAGTGCAACTGAAGTTGGTGACATAAATTTTATCACATTATTGGCAAATTCCTTGATATTGTAATAGGTATGTCTATAACCCAAATCTGTTATTCCTATATTTTCCCCCACTTAAACCAGTGTTTGCCATATACTCCCACTAAACACTGTAAACAAACAATTCTTTAATTGTGTTAGTTTTTAGTTGCTGCGGTATCAAATTACCACAAGTTAAGTGACTTAAACATAAGATTATTATCTTCCTAGGTTCTAGTGAAGAAGTCCAATACAGGTCTTGTTGAGTAAAATCAGGTTGTCATAGGGCTGAGATGCTTTTAGGGGTGGTAGCAGAAAACCTCTTTGCTTGCCTATTCTTGCTAGATGTCAGCTACCGGCTGTTCCCTGTCACTGGAGGTGCCCTCCACTCCTGCTTCTGAGGCAGCCTGGGTGAGAGAAATGGCCAGCCGGTAGGATGTTGCCCCAAGCCCTGTTAGAACAGGTGGACTAAGTCACAGACTGGCAGTCCTGTCCAAACAGGCCACCACACTGACCATGAGCCACCATGACAGACAGAGCACTTCAGTCATGACTAATGATTATCTCACAGTTTCCTGGAGGTAGAGGGCCGAGAACTGGCATGTGCGGTTGGCACGTGACCCTCTGCATGTGCCTGGGTGTCACCCAACCCCAAACAAGCTATGATGCCGTTCTTGACTTGCCCTCTGGACTTGCCCTTTCTGTATCTCCTCCTCACGCCCTGCCAGGAGCCGGTCTGCCAGTCCTGGCTGAGCACCTCAGCCATGAGGCTCTCTAATAAAGAATTTCCTGGTTCAACTACACGGAGCCCTTTCTGGTGAATTCTTTCCCTAAAAGGAAAGGACTCACTCCTTCGGAGTTGAGACAGTCCCTCTACCTTCCCCTCAAAGCTTCCAGAAGCAGTTCAGCCTCTCACTGAGTTCTCTTCTTTCTTCTTGAATCTCCTGTCTCTCTGACCTAGCAGTTACAGTTCTCTGCCCTTATGGAGTCAGGAGATTAGATTAGGCCCACTCATCTCAGCACCTCAAGGATTACACGCTTAGTCACATCTGCAAAACCCTTTTAGCACGTTAAGTGTCATATTCCCAGGTTGGGTGAAACAGGCAGGGGAAGACATTATTCTGCCTTGGCAGCATTTTTAATTTATATATTTCTAAATAGAAAAAATATGTGATTTTTAGCAGGAATAAGTGATTTGGATACTCATTTTCTTATCTCTTTTCATACGCACAGTACCACAAAATTTAGTTTAAAATTGGGGAAGAGACTAAATGAATCTACATGATAGCTAGTAACCCTGAATCTAAGTTTTCCTAACTCTCAAGCTTCCAATTCTCTGTATAGTTGTGCTACTCGGGGCATTGGAGACAAAGCTTTACTACTGATAATATTGATCATCTTGGTAGTGATGGTGGTTATGATGTTGAACTTTTCAGGGTCCCAGTTTCCTTTTCATCCACATAAGTCTCTTGTACCTTCTGAAAATTATCTGAGTTGTTAAGATGCTGATGTTTCATTTTTGGTTCAGATTCAGATTCACCCATTTTAACCAAAATTTAGGCTCTTGCCTTCTTACTTAATCTTGTAATTTATATAGAATAGAAAATGCATTTATGAGTTGGTAGATTGTTATAAACATGAACCCTTTTCTGAATTACTTAGTCAAAATCAGAAATTGTCATTATCTAGAGTCTTTCCTTCACTTGTAAAAAAAAAAAGTGAATTGCCTATTGTAACATGTGAATGCCATTTTGATAGAGACAAGCTGGTACTGATATTTACATAGGAGATCTAGTTAAATAATTGACTTCTGTTGCTATTTCTTCTTCGGGATATTTAGATAAATTCTATTATGCCTCTAAAAAGTACCAGAACCTAAAGACATGAAATGAGTATTTGGGGGAGGGCGATGTAATGGGATTTGAATGTATTTACTTTTCTCCAACTACCCGGCAATAGCTCTTCTGAGAATCTAGTCAAAGGAGACCTCAGTATAGGTACAAAGGGACACCTGTGCTTGGATGTTTACTGCGGCACGATATATAATTGCAAGGACATGGAAACAACCCAAATGTCCCAAAACAGACGAATGGATGAAAAAGATGTGGTATATATACACAATAGAATATTACTCATAAATTAAAAATGACAAATTTGATGAATTTATGATAACATGGATGTACCTAGAAGAAATCATATTAGCAGAAACAAGAGAGAAAAAGACAGAAACCAAATGGTTTCACTAATAAATAGATGGACAACCAAACAAAAGTACACAACTGGGGGGTAGGGGGGACCAGCTGGAGTGGCCTGGGAGGGGAGGTGGTGGGTGACCCCTGAGGATTACAATGATGTGAAATATATATATATATTAAATTTATATAAGTAAAAAAATTATGAAGCCAAAAGAAAAAGGAAAAAAAGCTTTTCTCCAACTTCTTATTAAAAAAGAAATTCAAGTATTAGTTATAAGATACTGCAATAAATGCGTGTATGCCATTGACTGATGTTAATATTTCGCTGTATTTGTGTACATGTTCTTCTTTTTCTCTCACTAATATGAGTATATAGGTGGATCTAGCTCATAGGTGTTGTTACATATTACGTTCTTCCTGAATCATTAGAGCTGGTTTAGACGTTTAACTTCCAAATATTTTAGTATGTTTCTCTTTCTTGAAATTTAACATTAATACAATACTATTGAAACAGGGTATAAAGAAGACTTTTTGACTTGGTGACTTAAACACTGTACAGGCCTGCTTCTCTCTCGGAAGCAGGATACAAGTAGGCCATTAGCATTTTCACTGATCACCTTTACCATTGATATGCAAACATCAGCTAGTAGCTTCTCTCTGCTTTCTTTCCCTCTTTCAGACCTAAAAAGAAAAACTTTAAAACACAGTTTAAACTTTACATCATGGGTTCTTTCCACCATCCCCAACCTTCTCAACCAAAATACCAAACCAATGCAAAACTATCAGTGCAGACTAATTTATTTCTAACTAAGTGATTTCTTATTATCCTAATAACTACAAAAGAAACATGTAAGACTCAGAATATTTTAACATTGCCCAAAACCTTTCTCAGCATTGTCCAAAGTCCTTTCCCAGATTGTCCAGAAATCCTCAGTCTCTCAGTCCTGATCATCTCACCAAAATCAACCAGTCAGAGTTCCTCTCCACATGCTTGAAGGCATCTTTCTTTGGGGCGCTCCTTTGGCGTGCTCCTCGTCTTCCACGCTGCCTTCTCCTTGTCTTCCACGCTGCCTTCTCCTTGTCATCTTCAGGTAGCAGGAACTTCATGGTACTGGACCCAGCAAAGTTCGCTTTTTTTTCAGGCCTGTCTTTTGCACGGCCTCTCACAGACACAAGTCAAACTCAGCAAAACAAACTCCAACACGGAGTTCTAATCTGCAAACTCCTTGACTGCATTCAGCACACATGCTGCCGGTCTGGGTCAGCCAAGGGTTGCAGGCCGCCCCTAGTGGCCACATGACCAAGCTCACATGGCTCACATCTTTACAAGATGGCCGATTCTCATCTCTCCTCCATTGAACCTCTCTCTCTATCCAATCTCCATATTGGAATCCTTCTCTTTGTTTGCACACCCTTTATATACCCTGATTTCCCACCTTCCAGGAAATCTGTTTCACCTTGACCATTTCACTTCTTTCTCCCCCTGCATCTCCCTGAAGGGAAATTACAACTAAGGTAATTCTCACATTTTAGCATCTGCCCTTGAAATCTGCAATCTTAAACAGGAGACAATGGGGAGGGGGTTTGCACACCCTATCACTATTGTGTTAGAAAGTCCATATTCAGATTTCCGATTTCTGCAGTTCTCAAATTCTGAAATAGTGAATGATTTATTGAAAAAAAATTGAGAATCACTTAGAAACATCTGGCATTTTTAGAGATTTGTCATGTGAAAGCCATGGCAAATAAAAGATAAAGGTCTTGGAGCACAGTTCCAATGCTGAGGGCATTCAGTGTGAGTTTTTGATATAGTTTGAACATAAAAACTAACCATAACTGTGCATTGTTGATAGTTCCTTTAGTTTGTACATTTTCCTATGAAGAGAAAGCAGCGGTCTCCAAACTCTTGAAAGGTTTATTGTCAAAGTCTCTTCTAACTCTAAAGTCTGTAGTTTTCAATAATTCAACAGCTAGAACATCTATTCAGTATGCAGCTTTGTGCTGGGTGCTCTAGGAAATGTGAAGATAACCTTCGAACTCTAAAAGATCAAGGGCAATGAAGAAATTATTGTACACAGAGAAATTAGTGAAACTGTTTATGAAAAGCAGTAAGACTTTAACAGCATGTGATGTAAGTTCAGAGATAAAAAGCTGCTGCTGATAAGAAGAGAACATATAGGCTACACTGTGTTGTAAATATTTATTAACAGAAGTCTAGGTGCTTAACTTTAATACTTTTGTTTATATAAAAGTTTAACTGGAATTAACTGCATTAATAAGACAAGACATGCATAACTCAAATAGATTTTCTGACCACAAATAAGGGAAAATTCATTTAAATGATGAAAATTAATTATTGCAATGATTTTAAAATCTTAAATTTTGCTTTTTCCTACCACAATCCCTTACATCCCCTTGTCTCTTTCTCCCTTCTACTCTGTAACCTCAGAAGCTTCATTTTATTAGAATCCGCAGTTTTTGTAAGTTTTTTGGTTTCTTGAATCATCTGCTAATCCAAATAGCCAATATTTGTCTGTCTTTTGGCTCACTTTACAGCACAAAGTTCTCTCAGATTCCTTTCATTTTTGTTTCATCTTTCCTTATGGCTGAGTAATGTACCATTGTATGGCTACACCACATCTTTTAAATCCAACTTTTTTTTTTTTTGGAGACTAGGTCTCGCTATTTTTGCCTGTAGAATCACAAACTCACATTGCCCAGGAGGTACCACAGACTCAAGCAATCCCCAGCCTCAGCTTCCCAGGTAGCTGGGATTACAGGCACGCGCTACCACCCCCACCTATTTTTTTTTGGGGGGGGGGCATACTAGGTCTCGCTACGTGCCCCCTGGCATGACTCGAACTGTGATCCCTGGCCCCGACTTCCTAGGCTGCTGCCTACAGACATGCACCACCATGCCCGGCCCTAAATCCGACTCTTAATCAGTGGGCATTTAGGTTGTTCCCATGACTTAGCTACTGTAAATACTGCTGCAGTAAACAATGCAGAGCATATTTTTTTTTTTTTTTTAGCTCATGGTTTCATGTTTTCTAGGTAAGTGCCCAAGTGTGGAATTGCTGGGTGACAGTGTTTCCATTCTTAGGTTTTAAAGGTAAATGCAGATCACTTTCCATGTTGGCTGCACCTGCCTGTGGTCCCACCGTAGTGTAACAGGGTTTCTCTCTCTCTGCAGCCCCTCTGCAGCACTTGGTTTTGGTCCTTTGTGTGGTATGTTTGACAATTTCTCTGACCACTACAATTTTTGATGACACATTTACTTATAGAAATATCATTTGTGGCAACCCCATTCAAAGATAGTACCTCTTGCTTCATGTGTGGATCACATTTTACTAACCATTATTAAGATTTTTATTAGATCTAATCTATAAAATTCTGTGCTTCATTCCTGTTGGAAAGAATTGCTTGGTATATAACTTTTATAAAATGGTAACATAGGGAAAGGCATAAGAAGCAAATGAAAAAATTAGAAGAGTTTTTTTTCCACTAGTAAATATCAAGAAAAATCATTTTAGTTCTATACTTAATTGTTAATTCATACATATGGCACTAAAGTTAAAAATGCTGAAGGAGATGGAGAAAAAGAAGCCTTGTTATTTTATTTTTATTTAATTATTTTTAAAATTTATATATAAAGTTCACATCTTTGTAATCCCAGGAATTCACCCACCCCACCCTCCCCACTGTTCCTCCCCACCCCCCCTGCCCCAAGTTGTGCTTTAGTTTGGTGGTTAGCTTGTTTTGACTTTTCCTTGTGGCTTTTATTTTTTTCCCTACATCCTATATATTAGTGAAACCATTTGGTTTCTTTTTCTTTTTGACTTGTTTCTGCTAATATGATTTCTTCTAAGTACATGTTATAAAATCATCAAATTTGTCATTTTTAATTGATGAGTAATATTCCATTGTGTATATATACAACATTTTTTTCATCCAGTCATCTGTTTGGGGCATTTAGGTTGCTTCCAAGTCCTTGCAATTAGAAATAGTGCTGCAGTAAACATCCAAGCACTGGTGTCCCTTTGTACTCTCATTGAGGTCTCTTTTGGGTAGATTCCCAAAAGAGCAATTGCTGGGTCAAATGGTAGTTCCATATTCATTATTTTGAGGGTCCTCCACACAGCTTTCCATAGTGGTTGGGCCAGTTTACAGTCCCACCAGCAGTGTAAGAGTATTCCTTTCTCTACACATCCACGCCAGCACTTCTTGTTGTCTGTTCTTTGGATGTGGGCCATTCTTATTGATGTAAGGTGGTATCTCATTGTGGTTTTGATTTGCATTTCCCTTATTGCTAGTGATGTTGAGGAATTTTTCATGTGCCTGTCAGCCATTTGTATTTCCTCTTTGGAGAAGTGTCTTTTTAGTTCTCCCCATTTTTTGATTTGGCTTCTTGTTTTGCTTTTGTTTAGTTGTGTGAGTTCCTGTGGATCTTCGTTATTAAACCCTTATCACTCTTGTGGAGGGAAAATTTTTTCCCCATTCACTTGGGCTTGTTTTTGTTTTATTCTGTTGTCTCTTTTGCTGTACAGAAGATTTTTAGTTTGATGTAGTCCCATCTGTTTGTTCCTTCATTTTTTTTGGCCAGATGTGTCCAGAAAGGGACTTCTGAATTGTAATTCATGGAGGGTTTTGCCAAGTTTTCCTCTATGTATTTTATGGTTTCAGGTCTGACAGCTAAGTCTTTTATCCATTTTGAATTGATTTTTGTACATGGTGTGAGGGAGTTGTCGTGGTCCATTTTTTTGCATGTCTTAGTCCAATTTTCCCAGCACCATTTATTGAAGAGGCTATCTTTGTTCCAATATAAGTTTTTCACTCCTTTGTCAAAGATTAGTTGATTATTTCTGTGTGATTTTATTTCCGGGCACTCAATTCTGTTCCGTTGGTCTGATAGTCTGTTTTTGTACCAGCACTGAGCTGTTTTAATTATTATGGCTTTGTAGTATAGTTTGAAGCTTGGAATTGTAATACCTCTGTTCTTTTTTTTTTTTTTTTTCTGGTCAGGTGGCTTTTTGATATTCAAGGTCTTTTGTTATTCCATATGAATTTCAGTCATTTTTGTTCTATCTCTTATTTTAAAAATGTCATTGGGATTTTTATTGGGTTTGCATTGAATCCATAGATATCCTTGTGATTTTAATCCCCATCACTTTTCAGATCCCTTTCTAGTAGGCTACTGTTGTTTCTGGGTTCTTACATTTTAGGCTGCTTGATGCAAATCCAAGCACATATTTGTACACACTCACATGTGAACAAAAGTGAGTTGTGTTCAAGTCCTAGCTTCCCCAGGAAGGTGGCTCCACCTTGGACAGGGTGGCTGGACTTTGCGAACTTTCCTTTTCTCATCTGTTCAGTGATAGTAATAGTCCTACTGCATCTTAGGGTTGGGATGGATGAACAATCTCATCATAGTAAGTGTATTAGTTCTTTCACTGTGTCATCTAGTGTCCAAAATATAGTGGCTTTGAAAAGCACCATAAATATTTTTATGTCACTTCTTTCTGAGATCAGGAACTGAGGAACGGCTTACTGGCTCAGGGTCACCTAAGAGGTTAAAATATTAGTGAGACCACAGTCACTGAAGGTTTTCCTTAGGTTGGAGGAGCTAGTAGTCCCCACTCCCATGACTGGCAGAATGACCCACTCTTACTGTGTTCTCCATGTTGCTGCTGCTTCCCAGAGCATGTGGTACCAGAGCCAGCAAGGTGAAGCCAGGTGTGTGTTATGATGATGTAAGAAATCATACTCTGTCCTTTCACATATTTTAATGGCCACACAGATCAGCCCTGCTTCCTGGAGGTGGGGGAGCACTTCACAAGGTAGAAACATACCAGCAGGCAGGAATTTCTCGGGGCCGTCACTTTTATTTTGGTAGATACTCAGAAAATGTCTGATGGAGACAGAGATCCGATTCATTCTGTTGGTGTAAACATGGCATATAGTCCATCCTTTAATTTTCAGTTTCTCTGTATTCTTGTCAGTAAAGTGGTCTTTTGTACCATATACTTCTGCGTCTGTATAATTTACGTAAGTATATTAAATAGCATATTGTATTTCCTTGCTTCTCTCTGGGATTATTTTTCTTTGGCTGGAAGAACTTTTATTATTCTCCTTAGTGCAGTTCTACTGATACTAAAATTCCCTTGATTTCTGTTTATTCAGAAACATCTTTTCCATCTTCATTTTTGAAGAGTATTTTAACCGAATATGGAATTTAGGTAGGATATTATTTTCTTTCAGTTCTTTCACCTTCTTTAAAGGTTATTTGATTGGCTTTTGACTTCCACTCTCTGTTGAAAAGCGGTAACCGAGTGCTTTTCAGAATGCTAACACTCTGGTTTTAAGAATCTCCTCTTTTCGTCATTTTTACTGTGCTATACCTAAGTGTGGTTTTGTCTTATTTATCCTCTTTGGTATCCATATTGCTTCTAAAATCTATGTCTTGATGTCTTGGGAAATTGTGTCTTATCTTGCTATATTGCCTGGGCTACACCCTCTTTCACCTCTTCTCTACAGTTACATCCGTTGGACCTTTTTTACATCATATCTCATAGCTGGTGCACTCATTATTTTAAAACATTTCCTCTTTGTGTTCTAGTCCAGATAATTTTTTCTGACTTATTTTTCAGTTCATTGGTTTTCTTCCCCTGTTCTGTAAAATCTGCTTGTAAACACAATCCATTAAGTGCTTTGTTTTAGTCACTCTCTTTTTCAGTTCTGGGGTTTTTGATTTGATCATTTTCACTCTACTTTTTATTGTGAGAATTTGTCGAAGTTTGAAAATTTAAAATTTTAAAGAAGCACAGTCAGTACTCATTTACTGTCTAAATTTATCAGTTGAATACATTTTGCTGCATTTGCTTTATCTCTCTATATAAGTCCTTTCCCCTCGTCCCCCTGACTATTTGAGAATAAGTTGCAAACATCGTGACTCGTCTTCCCTAAACAATTCTGCTTTTCCCCGCTAAATACTTGAGGATGTATTCTGGAGAACAAGGACTATTACTATGTAAGCGCACTATAATTATTTTGGCACTCTGGAATTTAATAGGGATATACTGCTCTAAGTAATGTAGAGTCCATATTAAGCTGTCCTAAATGTCCCAGTAAAATTCTTTACTACTGACCTATCCCCATCTTACTAGCCACCCATTGTATTCCAGTTGTCTCTTTGGTCTCCTTCAGATTAGAACAGTTTTCCTTTTACTGGCTAGAGGGGGACAAAGTCTTCCTTGTCACTGACATCTTTGGGTTTAGGGCCAGTGATTTTCAGATTGTTTCCTGATTTGGGCTAGTCTGGTTGTTTCCTTGTGCTTGGTTTTGGATTAGACATTGTTGGCAAGAATGCATCAGGGCATTCTCGAGGTCATTGTCTCATTATCTGTGATACTAAGTTTGACCATTTGATGATGGTAAAAATGGTTATAGAAACTACAGTCTCTAGATTAGTAATAGTTTATACATGTTAAGTCTATCAAGTATCTTTCCCTAGCATATAAAAATTGAGATAAATTATTAATTTTCCAGCACTAGAGTATTTCAAGGAGGATTCCTAAGGACAGTGCATGTTTTATGTCTGAGTCACAGACAACTCAGTTAACATTTTATTGCTTGTACATGTCCACAAACAGCTCTGTCTTACTTAGGGGTCTTTTCTCTCTTGAATTTTGATTCTTTAGGCAAAGGCTCTTTAGTGAAAGCCAATGTGAGTACAGTTAAATACATAGTGCAGATTAGTGAGATTTTTTTAATAATAATTTATACAACCAGATTTTGTTTGTTTGCTTGTTTTTGCTTTCAAGTTATTTTAAGAAAGACTGATTCCATATCTGTGATGTTAGCTTAAATAGGTCCTCAAAATAAGGCTACATATTGAAAACAAAACACAGAAAAAGAAAAATAAATACGTTGTAAAGGCTCTTTTATTTTTTAGTGCTTTAATTTTTGTAGGTTTCTATGTAATCAATTCTTATAAAGTACCCTGAGATGATATTGCTGAAGGCAGATGCTCCATTTGCTTCAAGAGCTACAAAACAGTTGCTGCCAGTATAACGGCTCAGTGATTAGAAATAGTACCAAGTGATAAGAAATCTTACTAATAATAATACATGGACTAAGAAAATCACAGTGGAACTAAGCTTTTCAAAAACCTGTTTGCCAGAGTCTCATAAAAAATAAATACTTTGCACTTATATACTTAGCAAGCTTTATATTCCTTTTAAAAATTCAAGAAGATAATTTAACTTGACTTCCAAAGAACGTGGTGCTCTGTTTTGGTTTAATTTTTGAAGATATTGTACCTTTTCTTTAACGCTATCTTCTAATGCATAGTTGAACTCGCAGCTTCATAAGCCTATGAAGGTAAATTTTACATGGTAGGAATTAAATCTGATTAAGATCATCCTGTTTTATGCAGCATCATTAATTCTCAAGCAAGTAAAATGAATAATACATTTAGGGCTTTAAAAGTTTATGTTTATTATTAGAAATATAAAATCTGTTAACTCCAGGAACTTTTACAGACTAAAAATAGAGGTATAAACAAATACTTTTAATAAAATATCTATAATAAAGTATCATAGAAAATACAAAAACACAGCAGAGAGCTCAGCTAACCCTGCCCTATTAAATGGACCTATATTAGGACGACATTTATCAAAACAGCTGCCATCATTAAGTTTGCTGTGACTCGTAGAGGCATTCCTAGGTTTTCTTTACTGTGCTCAACAAATCTGACCAATGGGTTTTGAAACTCTTAGTGGTTAAAATCTTTTCCTCACCATTTCATTTCTTTGCCTTTACTACTTATTTTAACTTGATAGTCTGATAAAGGAATTATGCTTGAATTTGCTACTCTTTGCCTTTGGTAAACACAGTTTTCAGATATTTCAACTTAAAAGTTAACAGTGATCATTTTCAAGTAGATTGGATACTTTCATTAATAACTGCTTCTCTTTAGAATCTGTTGCAATTCACCTTTGGCAAGGGTGACATTTCTGGTCAGTATAAATATAATTATCCTGTGTCTTTTTCTCTAAAAAGGTTGCCTGTTTTTCAGTTTGAGATTTGAATTAGGGGTTGGGTATTCCAGATGATGGATGAAGGGATAAATGCTGGCAATAGTTCCCCACCTGGGAAGTCCTGCGTGCATTTATTAAATGTGATTGTCAGCATGCAATTTAAGACAATAAGCAAATTACTCTCCAACCTCTAGTAAGGCTTTGTAGTCACTTAGAATTTCACAGAACCTCTGCCATGATGGAAGACTTGATAATAAATCTGTTTCTAATATATTTTGCTAGCATTTTATCTAGTATTAATACTAGTATTTTACTAGTATTTTATCTATTAACACATTATAATATGGTTATATTTTGTTGGTTATTTTTTACTTTTTTCATCACATCAAAACATTCTCAGTTGTTTAAATTTTCAAGATGTTTGGATATTTGTGTTTATAGTTTTCCATAATTTTGCACAGTTTGAGAGAATATTGATTACCAAAGAAAACCTCACCCTTAACAAGTATTTGTAGACTTGGACACATTTTTTAAAAAGTTTTTATATAGGCCACATTTCCCTCTGTGATATGTGATCTATTGCCTGAGGCTTCTTAGATCTCTTAGAATATGTGTTCTATTACCTGACCTGAATATTATATTATCTAGGTAAAGCAGTATAATTAGAGCTTAATTGATTGAACCAGATTCAAGAAAAGAGCGCTAAATTTTAATTTTCCCCATACTGTAAATGTCTTTCTTAATCTTCAGCTTGGTTAACTCCTATAATTCCCAATTATACCAGTTATTACCTAATACATGCACTAGAATTCCTTAAAATACATCTTGAGTCTCACTTTCACAGCCCAGTCATGTTTTCTCTGTATACAATATAAACTCACAAGTGTGCACCTATACTTTATATACAGACTACTTTTCTGATTTTTAAGGTCAGAAGTTGAGTTTTCCTTATCTTTGAATTTCTGATACTTGGCATAAAGTAGTCCCTGTGGGGAGAGAGAAAAGGAAATTTTGCTCACATTAAAATCATTATAAACAGCCCTGAGCCTGATTTTTAGTCTCATATATTTACTTAGTATATGGGAGTATACCACAGTAAAATTACTGAGCCTGATGTTTATTCTTATGTACTTACTTAGTATGGTTCTTTCGACAGGAGTATAAAAATATAGAGCACTCAGAATGAGATGGATAGTCCTATACAGTGCAATGGTGGCATCTGGAGAAGTATTAAGTATTGCATCACTGGAAATGAGCAAACAGGTTAGCTTATTATTTGAGAGTGATGGTAAAGAGTCCTTGTAAAGACTAGAAACTCCAAAGTGATACCTTTTTATCTTAAAATTTCTATAAAATACTTTTTTTTCATAATTAGAATGTCAAGATTTTGCAGTATAGTCAAGCGAACCAGAGCTGAAGGAAAGTGTGTGATATATATGTATGTATGTATGTATGTATGTATGTATGTATGTGTGTATGTGTGTTCTTAGAATGCAGTTTTGAAGAGGATTTCTCACTTTATGTGGAAGGAAGAAATGTTAATATTTAAGTAGAAATGATCTATAGAATCTTCTAATTGAGCAGGAAATCCAGTGTCTGGATAAGGGGGTATTTTGTAGAAATAATCTTAAATAGACTCTTTAATTGAACAGGAGATCCAGTGTTTGGATAAGGGGGTATTTTGATTACATAAATGTTAAAATTTATATAGCAAAATAGAACATAAAATTAATTGTCCATGGCACATTTGGAAAACAAAACATTGGCAAGAGGGGTGCCAGATAATGGGTTTGTATCTATGGTATGTAGGGAATTCATCATTTGATAAGAAACCAAATACAAAAAGGGTCAAAGTATATGAATAGAAAGTTTCACAAGAAGGAAATCAAACATAAGAGCTGGTCAGTCTTATTAGCAGTCAGTGAGATGCAAATTAACACCAAACTCATTTTACACCCAGAAGATTGGCAAAAATTTAAATACTCAAAATACCTGTTATTTGGGATGGTGATGTGGGAAATTATTTGAATACATTGTTGATGGAAATATGAGTTGTGATTGCCTTTTCAGGAAGGCAGTCCGGCAGTATCTATTAAAATATACGTATTTTGTATATGAGAATATACATATTTCCATGTCCTACTAATTCCACTTAAGGGAATCTGTCCCTAAAGGGTGGGCGAGGGGGAACATGGTATATACAAAGGTGTTTTTTTTTTTCCCCAGCACTGTTTATAATAACAAAAATTACAAACTAAATTTTATTAACAGTAGAATGGGTAAATTAAAACATAGGATGCTGGATTGTTATAAAAATAGCAGTGTATGAGCTAACTTAGAGGGATTTACTGTGCGGTATTGTTGAAGGTAGAAAGAAGTACGTTAATGTGTTAATCCCTAGTATGACCAAAAAACCAGAGTGTGAGTTTATGTGTATGTCTTCCTCCTACATTTTCACACCATAGTATTTGTGTATAACATGGAAGAATGCATACTGGAGGAGTGTACTTTGGGGTGGGTAAAAATAGGGCAGTGTGATCAGAGAAAGAAAAGGGGTCATATTACAAGGCAGGAAGTCAAGATAGAAGATGGAATGGAGAACCTAGAGCATAGGGAGTGGGAGGAAGAGCATGACTAGTTGAGTTTGTACGTCTTCATGTGAAGCGGCTGAATTTTATTCTGGTTGTGATGGGAAGTGACTGGAGGGTCATGAGCCTTGGAGGCTGTGCTTGTTTGGGGCTTTGGGAAAACTTACTGTGACGGCTGGGTAGAAAATTGGCCCAAGGGGGTGACGATGAAGCAGTGAAGACTAATCACTAGTGCTGGCAAGAGCTCCTGGTGTTCTGTTAGCGTGCTGGGAATGGACACAGCAAGCAAGGAATGGTTTCTGAGACATTATGAAGGTGAGGGAAAGACTTGAAGATCAGGAAGGCCGAATTTTGAATGGACTTTTGTACCCTCAGTTCTAGTAATGTAGTCCCCTTTAGCGTAGGATATTAAAAAGCAAAGCATAAAGGGGGGGGGGGAGCAGGCACAGCAATGGGGGTAATGATAAAAGGTTCCCTTTCCTGTGGATCTCAGAGCAGCAAGCACAGGCCCCTCCAAACATTTTCTCTACTGACGGGTTGCAGAGGCTCTAGTGCTTGGCCTTCGCATTGCTCTGCTCCTCCATGTTGTCCTGAAGGAAGACCGAAAGCAACACAGACCATTTCTTATCATGTGCAAAGTTTGATCTACACCTTGTCTTAAACTTTTCCATTATCAAAGAACCCTAGGAGACAGTGGCTCTTGCTGTTCCTGTTTGATGTGTGAGGAAACCACTTGAAGTGACATCAGGCCCACTCAGCGCGTAAGCCTTCTCAGCTCGGCCAGTTGTATTTCACGGTGTCACAACCCTACTGGTGAGGGAGTGGCACTGATAGGTTCCTAGGTCTTCAGTGTTGTTTTATTGTATTGTGCAGGGGTATGAGAAAGCTGTAAATAGAAAGCTTGGAGAGACCTTGTAATTATAGTTGACCTGAATTTCGCCTTTTTCTGTTACAGTTTCCACTTTGAACATCCTGTTGATGTTTTCCCCCCTTCAAAATACACAAATGTTTTTGAAGTAATTTTTGAATCTAAACAGTATCTTAGATGATGGTATCTTAGATGACCCATCCAGAAGTTACACAAAAATCTTTAAGCGGATAAATCTTGCTTTTCGAGTCATAAAAAAAGACACATTCTGTTTTGTTTTTATCTTTCCAGTGCCATCACAACACTTAGCTCACAGCCTCCTTGTATAGTAAATGTCAACTGAATGCCTTGACTGGAGATGCCAGATTCTCTTTGTAATGTGATAGCATTTTTTCCGACCAAAGAGAGACAGGTTTACTATATGAGGTGGAAAAATATGGTTGCTCTCTGCCTCAGGTTAGCCGTCCCAGTGGGAAGAGAGAGGTTCTCTCTCAGTATTTGTACCTTGTGGATTCCTGAGCTTTTGGGTGTCATGGGTCTACCGTTTGGACCAATTGGTAGTGCCCAGGCATGAGAGGTTATCACTGGCCAGGCCCAATTGAAGGCCAGAGGCCAGTCCTGTGACTAGAAGAAGAGTTTGAACAAACCAAACAGTTATCATTGTCCACCACAAAGATTAATTTGATTTAAAATTTCCAGCCAAATCTTCTCTTCTGATTCCTGCCAATGTATGAAAAAAGTGCAAGTTAAGAATAGGAGTCGTCAGGGCAGCATGGTCTGTAACATGGGAAATCCTCCTGTTAGTGTTCCCACTCAGGGGACACAGGCTGAGACAGACCCACATGACTGAGGGACTACTCTGCTCCAAGGGCTGAAAACCAGGTAGTTTTTGCAGGCCTGGCTCATTTTCTCTATTTTCCTCACAGACTCAAAGGTCCATTGAAGTGGTAAAAAAATGCACTTTGAAGCTATCCCAACTCACCTTGTTTACCTGATCTTGCTCAGGGGCAGTTCTCGAAGCTTCTAGGCAGCCAAGTTTATTACTGATAACTGTGAAGAAGTGTGATTGCCATCTCCATCAGGAGATGGAGAATTGTGAGTCCTTTCTGCCCCACCCCCATGGCTGGATAGACAGCCCAGTGCCACTTCTAGCTCCTCTAAAGGCCTTTATCCCATGTGACTATGTGCAGGAAGTACTCCCTAATGGAAGCTTGGCATCAGAGGAGAGGAGCCATCTAAGCCTTATTGATCTATGTTTATCCTATAGCACGCCTCCCCACTGTGAAAATGATTGATGTTTTTTAAAACAAAGAACCTTCAGGAGACTTTGTTGGGTATTGCCATTGCTGTTTCAAAACAGCATAAGTTATGTGGAGAAAAATCTCTTCCCTGATTTTTTTTCTCCCCAAAATGAGTGGGATGAAATTATACAGAGTAAATTACGGTGTTATTTAGAAGCATTTTCGTTTTCACTTAGGCAATACTAGCATTAAGCAAGAGGGTCACCGTGAGGCCTTAACTGTTAGGTTTGTATTTTTACCAGAACTCCTTGGGTTCTTAAATAACCATTTTGGAGATCTAAAAAAATTTTCCCCAGTCCCAAACAACAGCAAAACCATATATACACACATAGGCCAAAACAAAACCAAAAGCACAACCCCCAAATTCCAACAACAACAAAAATCCTAATATTTAAAAAGCTTATTTCTTAGCCCTGAAATGAACAACTTTGTGGTTATTTTTTATGATTTATTACTTCTTAGTAATTCAGTTAGCTGCTTTTAGGATAAAGTCTCAACAAATCACCAGAAAGTTCTATCTGGTTACCTTTCAGATAAGCTGTGACCTTGTTGTCTACATGTGGGTCCTGAGGCTGGAGAATGAGCTTGATGAAAATAATTCTAGAGCTTGCCTGTATGTAGTTTTTTTTTTTTTTTATCCTTGTTGGTCAGACTTATAGGCCCTATTTTTCCTCAACAAATAAAGAAAAGCAATTATTTCCTTATTTTTTGAAACAAACATCTATAACCTATTATCTCCTGCAAAGTGTTGGTATTGTAACTGCTTCTTAGGTAACAGATACTTAGTAAGTGCTTGATAAGATGCCTCTAGACAGGCAACCCGGAACAGTGAGCTTCCAAGATAAGTGAAATGGAAAATAAACTGATCCCTGGCCTTGACTGACTTGTTTTTATTTACATTGAGATAGTATTGTGTTACTCCTATGATATTTCAAATGTGTAAATGTGCCTGCTTC
This sequence comes from Uropsilus gracilis, assembly GCA_004024945.1. Classification (NCBI taxonomy): domain Eukaryota; kingdom Metazoa; phylum Chordata; class Mammalia; order Eulipotyphla; family Talpidae; genus Uropsilus; species Uropsilus gracilis. The sequence goes on from PVHY01001685.1 coordinate 25,173, forward strand.
CAACCACTCCTTTAGTCTTCTCAGTATTATCCTTCAATCTGTTCCTTCATCTCTCACCTGAACTGAAATTAAACTTTTAATTGGGATTGCTCCCTGGAGTTGTCCCATACGTGTTTCCCTGTCACACTTGCCAGATTACCTTTCTAAACAAAGCCTTGACCACGTGCCATTCCTCCTTTAAATATCTCCAGCCTACATGCTGGATTATATAGAGGAAAAATCCTAAACTCTAGCCTGATCTGTCAGTCTCTCTGTGTGCTGGCTTCTGCCTGGTTTACTTGCTTCATAATCCATCTCTGATACTCTCCCCACTGCCATTTCATGAAGCCATATTGAACCATTTGCTGTTTCTAAACTTGCCTTCATCACAAGCACTATTCACCCAGATTTTCATCCTCTCATTTGGCTGTCCAAATCTCCTCTAATTTCTCTAGGACTCTGCATACTGATACCACATGTTCAGAGCTCTGTTACAGCGTTAACACAAACACAACCCTTGTTGCTTGTCTTTACTGCTAGATTAGGTAATCTTTGAGGGTTTGAGCTCATCATTATTTTTATAAATCCTTTCTCTTGTACCTGTATTGGCAAAATAGGACATGTTCAGAATATTCTGGTAGCTTAGTTGTAGGGGGAAGGGAGAGGGTATCCTTAAAGCATTATCTATAAAGCCTTGTTAAAGATAACACAATATTAAAACTGAATTAAATAAACATTCCAGAAGAATGATCACATACAAACACAAGTTGGGAAAGAATGAAGTCTTTTTTTTTTTTAAGTTGTACTTTAAAAGTTTTAACTTGTGTTTGGTTATTTGTATGTTTTTGCTTAACCGAGAAATCGTGGTTGAGTACCAAGTGTTGACTATTGGAAACTCGTAAATTAGCAATTGGGTTGAGCGTGTCCACACTTTCTGGGAGCAAAACCAGTTTTGTTTCATGTCATCTGGTTTGTTTCTCCTCTTTCAGTCAACAACAAACCAGTCTCCCGTTAAAATGAACGTATGGCACAATGTCAGTATTTGCTGTGCAAATGTTATAGGTGTATACGTTTCATTTTTATGTCTCTAGGTGATTAGCTTAGAAGATCTTGATTCATGAAATGGCAGATGTCTGCCTCCGCAAGATAATTACCAGTTGATTACATTTTATTATTTCTACTGTCTACATAAAAATTTGCCTAGCACTGCATAAAAATTTGGCATCTAACTATGTTGAATAATTGTATTCATCTAGCAAATATTTTCTCTAACCCCCTGCCCTTGAAAAAAATGCCAAGACATCATTATTTAAGTAAAATTAAATTAAAAGAATAATTTCTGAAGGGGAAAAGGAAGCTAACTTGACAAGTAAGAAGAGTCTATAGTGAAGAGTTCTGTGGACTAGCTTTGCCTTTTTGCCATGGGGACATGAGAACCCGTTGTCTTCAGCACCTTCAGGACCTGGCACCAACTAGGCATTCAGTATGTATTTACATGAATGGCTGACTAAGAGTTTAGATTATTTTAAGCAACATGGTACCACTCATTCCCACCCACCATCTCCCATTAATCTTTACTAACCTGTAGGAATAATCTCTTTTCTGAAGTCAAGTTAGGATTAGTTCTGTTGTGTTGCTCTAAATACTTTCTTTTTTGTTTCTATTCTCTAAAACCCAACTTTCTAAAACCCATTTCATAATTGTATAAGGTAGTAAATAGGACACGGAGTGAAAGTGATACGAGAGTCATGTATCAGCGTTCCATGCTCTTGGGCTGTTTCATCTTCCCTGTGCCTCCGTTTCTTTGTAGTGTCAGAAATAGAAGATAATTCTTACAGTGTAGTTACAAGTGGCTAGGTTAGTAATAGTTTTATAACATTTCTATTGAAGGACATGTAATAAATTTTCGATTGGGCTGTCACCTAACCTCTGACCCAGCAGAAGTTGGATTGAGGATCTGGTACCTATGAAGAACATTGCTCTCAGGGGACAGCACAGTTGAAATATTTAAGTATCTGATTGTAGTTTAGTGTAACTTGGGGGGACATGGAAAGAGATGTGCGTGGGAGAGACATGTAGACACTCAGGGAGAGACACCTAAGAAGGCTGTGCTTGCCAAAGATGATGGCAGCTGTTCCCTTGATCTGCACTGCATTTTTGCTCCTGTTTTCCAGATCTGCCTTATCCCTTTCTTGTAGTTCACTGCCTTCGGGACCTTAGATATGTGATAAAGCTTTCAGGCCTCGGTGACTCCTCCTGGGGCAGATACTGGATGGGCATTTGCCCATAAGGGGATGGGTAATTTTGAGTATTTATTGGGAAACTATCTTTAGAAATATCCTTTCTTTTCTATAGACGTTAATTGTATTTTTTTTAAAAAGTCTTTCACACTAAGAATCTACTTCCTTTGCCTTTGTGCAGTGAACAGCTGGACCCCTTTTAAAGGCGCACCACTTAAGTTTGGGGTCCCTAGGTAAGCGCTAACACTTATTTATTCATTTATTTAGGATAGAATGGACTTGAAGCTGTTTATTTTACACTTTGAGTTATTATCCAGTATTACTGATTTGTTACTCAGATTATACCAGCTGGAGGCACTGAGATTCCTCTGTTGGCTCCTGTATTCCTTTGTCATACCCCCACAGCTAGGATTTTTTTCCCTTTTGTTGTTTTAAATTGATTTCCTTATTTTCTGCCACTCCACAAAATCCACCAGGTTCATCTTACAGTTTTCATTACTGAGGCTGAGAGTCTCCCAGTTCTCCACGGAGCTCGGGTTCCTTTTGCTGGAGAGTGTTAGTAGAAACCAAGATCTGAATTCAAGGTGCCATCACTAGTGGGAAGTCGTTGCCTCTAGGCTCGCTCAGCTAATAGAGCAAAGAAATATGTGTATATAATTAGTTGGCCAAAGCACATTTTGATCAGTATTTCTGGTGTGTTTATATTAAACTAAACAAGAGTCCATACTGACAGAGGAAATCATCTTCAGCATCACACACAGGGTGTGCTAGAGGGACCTGAGAGGGAGAGGCTGGGAATTCTGCCTGACAGTCTATAGTGTTTAGCATCGCCCTCTGCAACAACTCATTATCCAGTCCAAAATGTCAATAGTGCTAAGGTTGAGAACCCCTTGTCAATAATAGCACGACTGAAAAATGACTCACACATGGCTACCTGTGAGGAATGACTAAAACAGTCATGATCACATTATCATGATGCATTATACAATCAATACATATATGGAAACAGGAGAACATGATGGAAATGTTTATTATAAATGGAAAGGAAAGTTTTATTATAATAAACTATACACAAACATGAAAAGTAATATAAAAACTAAGTGGTTGTATCAGACAGAGGTAGAGGACAAGTGGGGTAATGTTTTTTCTTAAATATTATTATTACCTGTTTTTTCAAATAAAAAGTAGCCAAGACAATCCTTCAATGACTCCTTCCCTCAAGACCCGATGGCTTGCTTTGAAAGACATGACCAAGAGCTGGAGCTGTAGACTCAAACCAACCTTGATTTTGAGTCCTGCCTCTGCTTTAGCAGCTGAGTGAGTGGCTTTGAGCAATTTATTATCTCTGTGTCCTTGTTTCCTTATCTGTAAATGAAGATAATACCCAATCCCCAATTTTTAGGTTTCTGTGAGAATTAAACAACATCGTGAGATAACTATGCAAAAAATTTGGCTAGCTGACTGGCAGAAAGTATTCAAAAAACGTCCTTTGTGGAGGTCAGATATCAAAAACAGCTCTACTTGTGAATTTTAACTGCTTTTCAAAACTTGGCTTTTAATATAATGAAGCTCTTCACTAATTTTAGGCAAATATTTGAGGAAAAGCTGTCAAATTTATTTCCTAGTTTTTATTCTATTATTATTTTGAATCTACACCCTGTATCAAGCCTCACTATAGGTTAGTTCCATCCCATCACAACTGTCATCACAAAAACAGAATAATCCTGTTAAAAAATAGCAAGAACAGGCCCCAAATGGAGTCCTTCCTGCACGCGCGCACACACATAACCTCTCCCTGACTTAATATCTAATTTCACTGTGTTATTCCAATCGGAGATTCCTACTCAGCCCCACAGAGGTGCCCAGTCTGCACAAGACCCCTTGCTTTACCTGCGAGAAAATATCTTTTCTTTTGCTAAATTTCTTGTCCCATCCGCCTTCTGTCTATAAACATCCTTATGTAACCCCTTGCAGAATCCTGATGAGTTGCTGCCAAATCTTGAATCAGTTAATAAAGACAATTAGAGCTCTAAATTTGTGAATTTTGCTTAATAGCTTTAAATATTTCTCCTGTCAGATATCACAACAAAATGACAAACTTTAATGGCCTCAGGGAGGTTGTAACAATAAGTTCATTTTTTTTTTCTTTTTGCCATTTTCACTGAAGAAGTGGTTTGATTCTCCCATACTTTGATTTTGCCACTATGAAAGTCTACAGAAGATAAACTTACGTTGAGAAACCAGTGCTAACATCTGCCTGAAAAACTCTGCTGTACCAACATCAGACTTACTTGTGATGTTGCATAATATATTCTGTAAAATATCAGACAAAGGCTTGGCAGTGAAAGAGTACTGATCCAGAATCCCTGGATGTCAGAATTTATCATAGTATGGCAATTTCTGCTCTTCTTCAAATTGTACATTTTAGCATTATTCTTTGCCCTCTTTCATACCCTGGAGGTGCAGGCTATATTTGGAATTTGAATTCGTGGTTTAAGAAGCTGCCACAGTACAAAAGCTTTGCATGGTCATTAAGCAGACCACTCTGAAGAAGACACAACAAAAGAGCAGATTTTAAAACGTATGTCCCCAAGAACGTGTTTTTATTCCTCTTCCTGTGGAAGGTAACTATTTTCTGAGAAGATGGAATAGAAAGAACAGGGAGATGTGGATGACTTTGTAGAGAGTAGTTCTCCCCCTAATTTTCAAATAGAACATTCAAAAATATTTAGAACCTTAAATGTTTGCTATAGTAATAGTGTTAATTATGCTCTCTTTCAAGGCCTGCAATGTACAATTAAAGCTAAATAAAGGGTGATCGTAACATGTCATTTCAAAGTCTTTTAGTTAGTTTTCAGAATAGTAGATTAATATGTTCAAACATCTGCAAATTGAAATCAAATCACTCTTGACATATAGGAAATTTTTTTCCTCTGCAGTGATTCCTTTTGTCCCCCAAATACATGTGAATTACTTTTACCTGTCTTTTATTCTCTCTTAGCCTAAGTAATAGTTATTTCATTGATTTTATTGTTTCTATTTTCTATTGCTCTTAAATGTAGATTGTTTTTGCCTTTTAAGTGTTGTCAAACTAAGTTACCATCTTCCCCTGAACTATTAAATGAAAGCCAAGTTCAAAGAGAAATAAGATTAATGAGAAAACTTTAAACTAAAAAAAAAGCATCACCCATACAAAACAAGTTCAGGAAATCTGAGCTAAGTGATGGGTTTAGAGAGCACATGGTGGAGGTAATAATTGAAATGATGTTATAATTTAAAAAGTCATGTTACCCCCATTCACCCCAACTCCCCCCAATACATTTCAAACAGTTACATCTCCATCATACTTGTACTTGATTAATTCTAACTAGAACCTAAGAAAGTAGTTTATACTTGGGTGCAAGTCAAAGCCCTGGAAGCAGAGACCCCCAGAGCCTACCTGCCTTCCATGTTATATGGTTTCTCCTAGCTGCTTAGCTCCACCCTTAGTTCCCAGTAGCTTCCCGATTAAGAAGTCCAGTTCACTGCGTACAGAAACTAGTATTCCAAGATGGCTGCATGTAAGTGGGGGTGAGGAATATGGTGCCTGCAGTACTCTGCACTGCTCCTCCCTTTTTTACAAAGACACCTCATTGACTAAAGAGAAGGTAAAATGGACAAATCCCCAAATAATCAAAACAATTTATGTAACTGTTCGTCCTTAAGAAGGCCTGTGAAAGTATCCTACACCATAGATACAGGCCTTGCAATATTATGATTTACAAAAATCACAACTTTTAATTATAAACTGTTTGTATCACATAGTAATATAAGACGCATTCTATTTAGTCTTCTTCCATAGTACCTGGCTCACGATTCCCAAAACTCTTGGAATTTCCTAAGTGTTGAGAGTGATAAAAGATGTCCTTGTTTTGGAATAAGGTGACCTTTGGAAGCACTTAAGGATGGTGGCTGGTTGCCAAGAGAACCAACCATGCTGATTGGAAAGTAGGCACTTGCAGTCTCTCCCTTCTCCTCTTACACGTGCATCAATGGGAAGGGTCACCAGTGGCCAGGGAGTTAACCAGTCATGTCTGTGTAATGAAGCCTCCCTAAAAGCCAAAAGAAGACAGTTCAGAGAGCTTCTGAGTTTGTGAGCAGGGGGTGGTCTGGGGAGAGGGTCAGACCTGGAGAAGATGGGGGACATTCTTCCCCTATACTTAGCCCTATGCATCTCTTCCAGCTGGATTTTCCTCAGTAATACCCTTTGTAATGAAGTGGCCATCTAGTGATTGAGTGGATTTCCTGAGTTCTGTGAGCTACCTAGCAAATGCATCCAATCTGAGGAGGGGGGTGGTGGTGGTGAAATTCTTCTCTGGCTTAGACAGTAAGTTGGTCAGAAGCACAGGTGACAGTAACAGCCTTGGACCAGCACCTGATGGAGGAAGGCAGTATTGGGAGACTGAACCCTTTGCCTGTGGAGTCTGAGGCTGTCAGTAGACTGTGTCAGTGTTGAGCTGAATTAATTTGACTTCCTGGAGGTCCTGCTGGTGTTGGAGCATCGCTTATTGCTATGGGACATCCTCCATGTCCATCACGTTGCATTTGCGTTCAACATCCTACTTGGTGATGCGTAGTAACCGCTTCCCAAAGTATACAGCATGTAAAACGGGTGACTAGATGCTGGAGAAACCGGTATCACTGCTTCAGTGACATGGTCAAGGTTAGCTTCAAAGTGATGTTAGATTGGTAGTCTCTACCCTTGAGCGGAAGTGCAAAGGATGGCACTTAACCTTGGTAGTCATCTTACTCGAAACAGTTTTATATGTATAAAAACACACACGTGAGTCCCAGTTTCATCATGAGGCAGGCATCAGACAGAACCTGGTTGAGCAAGATTCTACAAAATGTCTTTTTTGAAGAAGACCAAAGGCCATCAAATGCAAGGAAAGTCTAGGAAACTGTCCCATCCAGGAGAAGCTTAAGGAGATACAGCTGATATATGGTGTTCTGAGTGGGAGCCTAAAAGAGTTTAATAAAAGACTTTAGATAAAAACTTGGGAAATCTGAGCAAAACAGAAACTTTAGTTAATAATGATGAATTCACATTGGTTCATTAATTGTGACAGATATGCTATCTTGGAAATTTTCCTGTAAATCTAAAAACTATTCTGAACTGAAAATGTGTTTTAAAAGCCTTCAAACATTGCCAAATGTCTCCCTTTGTTTTTGTTTGCATAGACAGCTTTCCCCCAGTTGAGAATCACTGTTATAGATGATTCCATAAAGGAAAAAAACTGTTTCTTTTCCTGTGTGTCTATGGCGTATGCCTCCAGTGAAGGGAGAATATTGAAATGCCTGGAACACCTATCTAGCAGGTGCAAAGTAAATATTTGCTAGCAGCCTCTAATCTCTTTCCCGTGCCTCCTTCCATTTTTGGTATCCTCTCCCGTTCTAGGATTTCAGCCTCTCATTTTATCCGTGTCCTTGGGTTACCTTACTCATGCCTTAGTCATACCTTGTTCACACACTTATTGTGTGTGTTGACACTGCCAATTCAGACTCTGGGCTGGTCTGAAGCTTGTGTGCCTGGCTCCACAGTGGGTAACTCTAATTCTCCTTTAGAATTAGACTCAATTACAAAACCTGACCTCCCCTGTTCTCTTGGTCTTGTTTTCTCCAGCCAGATATGTGGGAGTCTTGCTAGATTCTTTTCATCCTTAGTTCTGAATTATTCCATCACTGCTATTCCCTTTCCTTCCAGTGTATCTTCTGTCAGTGATAGATTTGAAATAGAAATGTGACCCTTCTAATGTTCTTTCTCGTAACCCCTTAATGATTTTTATTTGCCTGCAAGGAAGATTTTCCTCTCCCCCCCTCATCTGTGCTTCCAAATCGGTCTTACTGGCTTTTATAACAACACCAATAACACACCATTGACTTTGCTTCCAGAGTGCATGGCCTTACTTTTTGTCCTCACTGATGGTTTATTTCTGTTGACTGAGTGAGTGAATGAAATTTTGATTTTAGATTTATGGCTTTAGCTTTTACTCACTGTGTTCCAATGAAGCTTTGGCTTTAGATTTATGGCTATGATTTTTATTCACTGTGTTCAACTTGATTGGTTTCCTGTGTGTTGATATTCTTAGACCATGACTTCATAAATTTCATGGTAGTAGCCAGGTATTTTTCATTTATATAAGCAATGACTTTCCATTGAACTTCATGATTGATCTCATACTTAATTTCAGCTTAGTAGTTGGGAAAAACAGAATCATTAAAATTGTACCAGAAAGAAGTTGCGGTTTTGCTGTATTTTCACCCTACATGTCTACATGTATACTATAAAAACATAAGTATTTATAACTTAAACTTGGCTGTTTGATTAGATGTTGAAATATTTCATCCATAATAGATCCAAATCTCCAACCCCCGCCCTCATTCCCATTTATCAGTTGTCTCCATTCCTAATGAGATTGAAAGTTTTCACAAAACAACTAATCTTTCTGTAGCTAGCAGAATTATTTCAAAGTGAAATTACTCTGAAGCTTGTACAGTGAAATACATTTTCCTGTGGTAGGTAAAAATGTGTATTGTATATTATCTTTAAAGGGATCTTAAATGTAACTAGCTTAATTTAAAAGGTAATTATATTTAGAATCTTATTTAATATTTTATATAAAGATGCTTATTCTACAGGAATGATTGAACATTCTTGCTTATTTATAAATGGAAATGTGTAGTGTAGGAACAGTTTTTGAATATATATACATATACTGTCTCCAAATTCTGTTTCTTCAGAGAAATGAATAATAGTTTATTTTCTCTATTACCTTGAGCTACACATTTTAAGGGGAAAAGCAGGGAGTTTTGATGCTTTCTGATATTACTCTAATCCTGTCTGTGCAAACAGAAACCAAACCCTCAAGAATTTTGCTTTTATAATGTAATCTCTAAGCTTCAGAAACCTGTTCTAGAGGTATATTTATTTGTCAGCTGGGTTTATATAAACTTTGGGCAGGAGTGAGGTGAGATGAAAACAAAGTATCATAAGAATAATTCTCTTACTTTGGAGGCTTGAGACCTGGTTCATTACTTAAATTATGATTGAATTTCTCATAATTAATTATCTTTTTGCTTCCTTATCCCACAAGGGAAGCCGCATTAACCATTGGATAGAGGTAATTATTGTACAACACCGTCTAAAGTAAAAATCTTAATGGTTCCTATTAAGTTTCTTTTTGATAAGACTTTGCATAGAAATGTGGTAAATGCTTGATAATGTCCGTTATTCCAAAATAATGGGTTTATTTTCTGATACATGCGTGTGTCGGGAGTCTCTGAGACCACCCCAGATTTGGAGACTTGCTTAACTCAGGAAAGACAGCGTTTCATCCATATCATCCTCTCCATTACCTGTGGCTTAGCGCTACCAAAGGGAAAGGCATGAACACAGCGTCTGAGGGGACCAGTGTGGGGTCCGCCTGCCATGCCCCCCGCTGGGCGTGAGCTCCACATGAGTACAGAGCTCGGTCCAGGGAAGCTCTTGGAGATTCAGTGTCCAGCCTTTGTAAGTAGTCGGCTCCAGTGGCAGCGGGTACCCAGCGTGCCAGAGCCCCGCCCTCCCAGAGGGAGCTGATATTCAGCATAAACAGTGTTTTCACAGGGTTGGCAGTGAAACCTGTATTCTGAGCTGGGAATAGTGGGGATTCTCCCCAAATCCAAGTTCCCACAGGTGAGTCAAGGGCTGTTCTTGCGAGTAGGCCCTTGGAAGGATGGCAGTCTCATATTTGACAGTCTGCCCTGGCAAATATTCTTCCATATATGGGCCGTATAATTTGGACAACTATAGGCTGTTTTCCTGGCATGATTTTTTTTAACTCCCATCTGTCAGCTCTAGCAGGGGATTCGATCACTTGCTGTAATTGTGCCTTGATGCCTTTGTACCCAGGACTTGTCTGAAATGCCTCACTAGAACTGCCTGGGGTAGTGTGATGACCCCGAGTCTGCCCTGCGAGCCTGCGCTGTGTTGAAGCCTACAGTGCTGAGGCTTGGACCTAGGGCTATCTCCGAGAATCCCAAGACTGTCTTCTCTAGCCACTGTCTCCCAGCCAGCCCTGGCAGGCCGACCTCATGGAGATGACCACTGCTGTGCTCTTGCTGAAGGCTGGGCTACCACCTTCCTGCAGCAAACTTGGCAGTTTCCCTAAACCTCCCTCAGGCTCATCATTTGAATGATAAACACAACTCCATATTGTGTTCAAAACCACCCCATCCTGAGTCTCAATTCAAACAAGTGTTCTCAGGAATGAGAACGTTGGGGATGGATGAAGTGCTTCCATGCTGAGATGACTGCTCTGTAGTGTGCCTTTCAGCTCCCTGAGGTAAACGTGTCGATTCTCTATGATGTCTGCTGCATCTTCTAAGAAAGCTTGTAAAGCGGAGTTAAACTGCAGATTGCTGGTTAGCCAGCCATTGTACTTGGTCAAACGCCAGCCTTAGTCTCCTGAGCTCTGTGTGGCAACGGGGGGAAGGAGAGAGTCACAGGGCATTTATTATACATGACAGTGTATTGCTGTTGTTCCCGAAGGCAGCCAGTTCCTGCAGCATCTGCAACATGCCCCCAGACCTGGATTGAACACATCAGCTGAGACTCTCGGAATAGGCATGAAATGCTTGTGATTATCTGAGTCATGTCTGTCTCTTTCTCTTAAGCATGAGGGTGCCTTGTAGGTCCTCAACAGGTGTTTTTCAAATTGATGAGTAAATGCATGAATAAAGCCAAAAGGCTGTAGCACCCAGAGAAGTTGGAGAAGTCAGGCAGGAACTTGAATGAGTCAAAGGTTTAACTGAGCCAAGTTACGAGGGAGCAGAACCTCTAATGCAGAAGAGCCACGCAGTGCATGGCAGGAAAGATAGGGGCCAGTGTGCCCGTGTCTGCTGAATCTCATACCCATTTTACACAGCGTCTGGATTTGGACTAAAGATAAACACGGTCAATTCAGACATTAACACTTAGTGCATATTTACTTTGGGATCTGATGTTACTTTTTAAAATCAGCTCTCACTGACTTACCGCACTCTGCACAGCTGTTTTAAGTTCAGGAGTCCAGCTCCAGACCTTGACATGTGCACCGGATTCACCTCCAGAACCGCCCGGCCACCATGCTATCACATTGTCCCATCTCTTCCTGGCGCCACCTTTTCAGTGTTTTGTTGTTTTGCCAGCTTTTTCAATTTTGTAACAGTATCACACATGATCAAAAAGTGAGTAAGTACAGACTTAACTTTTCTCAGTTCTTTTGTAAGAAGGTTCCATAAACCTGTATGAATTCGGCAAACATGGTATTTACCTCATTTTAGATTCTAGAAGTCAGTCATTGCTCCTGTCCTGAAGAAGCCCATATTCTAGCAAAAGTGTTATAAGTGTAGACACACATTTATAAATGAACACAGGGGATGTTATTTTGCTTATCAACTTGTGTTTCTTAAGAGGTTTTAAATCTCTTACGCTACTGTTTATGTGTCTGTGTATATTCTATTGACACCACTCCGTAGTCTTAGGGCTTTTTCTTTTCTGTCCAGAGTTCTGAATTTTTGTGCTAGGAAAGGAAGAAGGTATGTTTACATGGTTTTTGATTATTATAAATCACCGTACAGGCACCTATTTATGCAACCACCACAAGCACTTTAGTAACTGATGTAAAAATTCACATGTAGTGTTAGTGTCCAGTACTAGTGAGAGTCATGTTTTGAATTTTACCTGAGAAAAAATTGTCTCCTCTTCTAGCCTTTCAGTCTGTCTTTTTTCTTTCACCTCCATTCATGCCAAGTTATTTATCTGTTTGACTTTACCTCATGTTTTCATTTCCCTTTTTGATGGGGCCACCTGAGAGTAACAGGCTTGGAATTGGTCTCCACATCTATGTACATCTAGAATAGTTTTCCCAGTCTGTCTCCCAGTTTGATAATCCTGTTTTGTCTACAGCTCCACTACAGAACACTAGAAACGAAGCCAGAATAAAAGAGGGCTACAGATTAGGAGCTGACGCCTCTTCCCCTTCCCTTTAAATTCCTGCAGTGCCATCTGTGCAACTCTTGGTTTATCGTACATGTCTTTGTGGTTCCTCGTGTGCTAATGTTCACCTGTCCTCTTAGAGAATATGCTTAAAAAAAAAAAGCCCAAAGAAAAAACGCAACTCACTACAGTGAGTTGCGTGACTGAGTAGGTTATATAACCTCATCTTGCCTCTGGCTACTCACCTCTAAAATGGGAATAACAGTAAGTATAGTAGTAGATGACTACTAGGCCACTTGTGAAGATTGAGTCAATACATATAACTATCTTAGAACAAATATCTAAGAGGCCATACTCACTTCTCTATAATTATTATGTAATAATTAACTGTTCAGCTTTTTCAAAAGTTCACACCTACAGAAATGGGTAGAATCAGGAGTAGCCATATAGCCTTCGCTTAGGTAAGTTTTTAACCTTTATCTCTTCACATCTTAACATGAATCTCTTAAGAATAGAGATTTTCTATATAACTACCATGCTGTCTTTCATGCTCAAGAGATGTCAGATGAGACAGTAAAAGTGTTTCCTGCACAGACTGGGTTCAGATTTCCCCAGTTCTCATTATGTCCCTTTTCATGTTTTGCTTTGTCTCCTTTTAAAAACCTTGACTACAAACAAGAATCCCACTTTACTTACCTTGACTCTTCAGTCTTTCCTTTAGACCAGACTTCCTGCCTGTTCATCCCCTTTCTAACATTTGTTGGGGTCTTTTCATGACATTGACACTTTTGAAGTGTCCAGGGCAATTGCTTTGTAAAATATTCTTTTGGAAACTTCATATGGAGATTAAAAGACAGCAGCCATTGTTAAGCTATATTTGCCCTCTGTGGTCTCCACTTGAAACTATTATAGTTCAAAGTTTTGAGAAGATAAATGAATAATGGAGATAATTTGGGTAATCATTAAAATTTTTTTGAATAGACTAGTTCAGGAGATAAGAGTTATTAGATTTGCAAAGACATAGGAGACCAAGAAGCTTTTTATAATTATAAAACTTGGGTTTGGGCGTTATTTTAATTCTTTAATTTACTGAGCTCTTGCTAGGTTCATCTTCTAAGGTTTGGAATCCAGGGAGTGAGACAAGAAAACTGAATGCTTTATAAACTATACTAAAGGCTTAATGTTTTCCTTAGTTCAGTTGGAAGCCCCTGGAAGGTATGTTCATAAGCAAAGCTGATATACAGAAGTGCCGGTCCCAAAAGCCTTTGGAAGAATGTGAACACACCACACTTGTACACCACACCCCACTTGAGAAGGTACAGTTTACCTGGATACGCTGAAGACTGACTGGTGACGGGGGATTCAGCTAGGAGACTGAGGTTTATTTATTTTATTTTATTCATGTATTTTGAGACTAGGTCTTGCTATGTTGCCCGAAGTAGTTCCTCTAGGATCAGATCTGAGTAATCCAGATTCTGGGTCAGATCTGGGATTCCATGGCCTCAGGCTCCCAGGTAGCTGGAATTACAGGCACGTGCCACCACACCCAGCTATTTTTTTTTTTTTTTTTTGAGACTAGGTCTTGCTATGACCCCGGAGCGGGTCTCGAACCCAGAGACTCAAGCGATTCCTAGCCTCAGCCTCCCTTCTTAGGCTGGGATTAAAGGCAGGCGCCACTGCACCCGACCTGAAGGTTTAGGTGACTTGAAATAGGAGAGGGGTTGTTAAAATGGAGAGAAATAAATGTCAGATAATATTTGGAAGATGAAGCCAACACAATGAGCAGGATATATAATGTGCTAGTTAAAGAAAATGAACTCCAAAGCCAAAAAAGCAAAATAAAACCTAGATTCAAATCCCAGATCAGCAACTGAATAGCTTTGTGAGTTTTGGCAAATTACTGACCCACTCTGTGCCTCATTTCCTCATCTGTGTCATGATGAGAAACACATCTCAGGATGGTTGTGAGGTTTAAGTGAATTAATGTTACATAGAAAGCTCATCATGGTGCCAGACTCTTAGAAGCCAGGATGTGTTAGTTACTATAATAATTATTGTCGGATATTGGCTGCCAGACACAGAAATGAAATGAATGAACGAGAAATGAATTCATGAGAAGAGATTTACCCAGCCACAGCCAGGGACCAAATGGAGATATGGACCATGAGGCAACTTTATTAACAAAAGGAAGGGGTATTTATAGGAACACAGGGCTAGGGTCTGTTGAATTTCAAAGAAGATAAACACAAACCTGAGAGACAATTAACATTCTAGAGCCTAAGAATAAGTGAGAAATGGGGACTGTAGGCAGGTGGTCACTATCTCTGATTTAGGGAAGCCAGCGGTCCCACTGCAGTCTCAAAAGGTCATTGTAGTAAATCGGTCCCTAGTTTTCTGGGAACTGGTTAAACTAGAGAAGTTTTCCTTATCTCGTTTGCAATGACTTTTCTGGTTTGCAAATAGCGCACAGCAGTCGCAGTTGATGGTGGTGGTATTGGTTTGCTGTGTCACTGAGGGGAGAGAAGAGCACTGAGTGGTGCCTAGGCTTCTAGTTTGGAAGCTGAGGCAAATAGGTACCAATTTTTTGTTGCTGGGGAGAAGTGTGATGAAATCACACTTGGACTTGCTGGTTTGTAGGTACTATGGGATACCACGTATAAACAGCCAGGAAGCAGTAGTGTTTGAAATTGGGAGATAAATGTGAGTTAGGATGTCATTGGGAATTGTTAGACATAGGTGTTAATTAGAGAAGTTGTGGGAATACACGAAACCTGTCCAATGAAGAGTGTGTTAAATAGGGGGAAAGGCATAAAAGGAGTATTGCCTTTATGAGGATGTTATTTAGGTCAGAGCCAAGTAGATGCCACACAGAGAGTTTACAGAACTTTCCCCATGCAACAGCACTTTAAACTTGGACTTCAGAGAACTCTGAACTGAGATAAAACAGCAGTCACATGGACGGACATGCTGCTGCTGCTGCTGCTCACACAGGAATTTGTAAGCTGTAAGACAAATTCTGAATTCACAGAATGGCAGCGAGATAGAATGAGCTATGTGTCTTTATGAAACACAAATGTCTAGATTAGTTGATACATTTTCTAAAGAAATCTATTTTTTTTAACCTCTATGAAAATCTAGAAAAAAACTTGAAAGAAATAGGACAAAGGTAATCTTCACCTAGGTTCCACACTCACTTTTGGGGAGGGGAGTGAAAGAGAAATCACTTGAAGTTATTTCAAAGTAAATCACTCATTTCATTACACTTCAACCCTATAACATTTAGCAATCTATTTCCTATTGTACCTTACAATGCCATTATCACATCTAAGAAAATTAATAATTTCTTATATATATATGTATCCACACACATATAGTATATATAATATATGTGTGTATATGTACATATACACATATTAGTATATATAATATATACATATATGATGTGTATCTTATATATGTTTATATAGATGTGTATATGCTATACATATATACACACATATATATGTATACCTACTACCAACTCCTATTCAGATTTGCCAGTTATCTCATTTTGTAGCTGTATTTTTCCTTCTTAAACAGAATTCAACCGAGTGTCTCCTGTTGGGTGTCACACCTCTTTTATTTTGGGACATCTTCACACTTCTTTTGGTTCTTGGGTTTTTGGAGGGAAGCACTGACATTGGGTATATAAGAAACCAGTGTTCTAAGCTCTGCATTAGTCTGATTGCGCCCTTGTGGTGCCTTTCCTCTTGTTCCAGCCGACTTTGTGTTTACTCAAACTGTAACGTACATCTTAAGATTTGATTCAAGTGAAAGTGTTGAGCAAGGGTCCATCTTAGGTGAGACTAGACCCTTCTGCTGAGTTCCTCCAGGAGGGTGCTAGCTGACTGCTCTGTCAGGAACACTGTTAGATCTTTTCTGGTTAATATTTTTCTCCTTTGAAACCAGCAAGCTATTTAGAAGGTAATAATGGCTTAGCACCTTTGATGGTCCTTGTCGGAATCAGTTATTTCCTTGGGGTTTGCTCATTTTATCATTCTATCATTCTGTCATACCTGCTACATTTGTTTTACCTGGCCTGCTTAGGTAGAAAAAAGAGCTTTCCATTTCTGATGGAGGTGAACAGCAGTTCCTTCCCCCCAAAGGCTGAATGAATGCATATTTTGCTTCTATTTTTTATTAACTTGTCAGTCATTTACATATCTCTAACTTTGGGGTGACATTTTTACACCCCCTCATGCACACATGCTTCATTCTACCCCCACACCAATGCCCAGTACGTCCCTTTTGTCCCTAGCCCCTCCCCCCACCTCTCTTCCCTCTGCTAGCCCATATATTTTTCACAAAATCAAAGCGTTGTTTTTGCTGTGCTTCACTGATATATGCTCTTCAGTTATTTATAGTCCACGGATAAATGACACCATGTGCTCTAGCTGCCTTTCACTTTCTGGTTTATTTCACTTAGCAGAACCACCTCAAGATCTAACCAGAAGGCACTATTTCATCTTTTTCAGCAGCTGGGTAGTAGTCCATTGAGTATATATTTCACAATTATTTCACCCACTTGTCTCTCATCAGGTACCAAGGTTGGTTTCATGACTTGATAAGATGTGGAAAGTGATACTCACTTTCTACAAGGTGAACATAGAAATGCATAGCCTGTTTGTATTCATGTTTTCATGTTTGGATAAGTACCTAGCAGAGGTATTGTTCAGTCAGATCGGCTCCCCATTTTCATTTTTCAAATATATGGTTTCCCATAGAGGCTACACCAAATTGCATCCCATCAATAAGAAGCAGGTGTTTCTTTTTCTCTGTATCCTCACCAACATCTATTGATTCCACTCTGTTTTAACATAGGCCATTCTCACAGGGGTACGGTTGTGGTTTTGATTTGCGTTTCCCTTATAATAATGATGTTGAACAAATTTTTGTGTGTCTGCAGGACATCTGAATGTTGTCTTTAGAAAAGTATCTCTTTAGGTTCTTAGTTCATTTTCTAATTGTGTGATCTTTTTGTTGTTGAATTGTATACATATTTTATATATTTTGGAAATGAATCCCTTGTTAGACAGGAGATCTATTTTCTGCTTCTACCCCCTACCTCAGTCCTTTCTCCATCTGCACCAGAGGTGGCCATTTTTATCGATTTCTGGTTTAGCCTATTTACTGTGTAACTATAATGATAACTGTCCTTACTTTTTCTTCATTGTATTATTTTGTTCACCACAGTGGCTTAGCTACTGAAACTTTGATGCCTGGAGCAGGTAATCTTTTAATATATCTCACTTTCTATATGACGATATTATTTTCAGTAAGAACCAGGACATGAAATATAATAATGACAGAAACAAAATATAAACATTTTGTATTTGAAGTATTTTTATTGGCCATCTGAATAGTATGATCATGCTATTGAAAATTTGTACTTCATAGAAAACACTGACTACAATATAGCCAACAGAAATTTTACCTAATTTTCTATTTGGTTAAAAAATTCTCATAATTTTCTTCAGCAAAATCGAGAGAAAATTACGGAATGGCAACAAACATTGCTGCTTTGTGATCTACTCACAACCAGGCACTGAAATAAACATTGTCCTTTGGCTTCTTCTAGAAAGAATAGCATCTTTCTTTGTCTCCCCCAGCATTCTTCAAAATTTGATGCTTTTTTCTACGTGAATGTCCATTTCCTTATGTTGTATTCTTGTATCATTAATGACCTTAACCACAGTTTCCGTGCACTGTTCTTTAAGTATTTTAAAGCTTTGTGTTTTACAATTTATTGTTCAAGGTTGATCCAGCTGCCTGCAAATATTTTTGCATCTGATTATCTCATCTAAAACTTCCTACCAGGAAAAAAAAAAGACCCAAGAAACAAAGATAACCTAGAAAAGAGAAATAGCACACAGCTGTCATTGTTTATTTGGAACCTATTGTTTAAATACAAGACTTTGTCGTGTCTCCCAGGAGCTGGAGACACCCTGTGCTCGCATGGAGCTCAAACCATGTCAAAACATGACTAACACTACAACTCCTGAAATGCAGGTGTGGAACTGAGTCCATTTAAATTAGAGGCCAAACTGGGAGTTCTCCAAATTAACTCCCACATGTGTCAGTGTTTAAGAACCAGTAGTAAAGAGGTCTCATTTAAAGTTTACGTACATGTTATTAAACTCAACAGCAACTTCAACTATTTCGAATGTTTTTACTACAAAAGAATCTTGTTTCCAGGGAGCATTTTATCACTGCTGTTGTTTAAAGTTACTGACACATGATGATAAAAAGAAGCCAACTTTTACTTTTCATTTGTAAATTCTCTGGACAAAGTACTCCCTTTTTGTGGGCACTTGGCACAATCTGCTTTCCTCCCCCACCCTTGGTACATTTCTGCACCTACCCGATGGGGTTATTTTAGTTAGCATTTTCTTCTCAGTGATGTTGAATATCTTTTTATAAGTTTCAAAGTCATTACATTTCTTTTTCTGTAAACTCTCTACTAAGTTATTTTGCACGGAAATCACCCTCCCACCCCCACCCATGGCTTTTTTTAATTTATAAAAAAGACTTCTATACTTAAACAGAAGCTGTGTTGGGGAAACAAATAGATCTCAGTCGACCAGGCTTATGGGAAACCGTAACACATAATAATATGACACTAGCAAGAAATCCCTGTTTTCCGCTTTAACAATGCACACTGTCACCTCATGGTGGAAGGGAAACAACCTTCTACATTTTAACCTGGTAGATTAATGACCTGTGAAGCAGTGCTCTGTGTTATCTTATCACTTATTCTTGAACATTGGAATTCCTCATAACATTTCCGTGATGATAGAACTGTGTTATGAAAATGGTTTCAAACAATCACTGTTGGAACTTTAAAATTTGTCATATATCAGTGTTCAAGGACAAGTACGTGATATGACCCAAACAACTAGAAATCATTAACAAAATTAGTTATAAATCAGCTCCTCCACTAAAATGACTACGTAATTTGTATAAAGCAATTGTGACATAAGTATCGCCATTACTGATTAGAGGTTATTTGTACTTTGCAAGATAAAATGACCTGTTTTGTCTTTATAGTCAAATTTCAATGTTTTTTTATTTCATTAAACTTTTGTAAATGCTCATAACTCCCGGAAACAAAACAGAACATTAAAGTTTATTTCCCTGTCTGCAAATTCCTTTTTAGTCACTTTTCCCATCTATCTTTGTCTGTAATTATAAGCAAAGAATACCTATGTTTGGGTTTTTTTTTAATTGCAAAAATAGTCATGGCATTAAAAGCTTAACATTGATGAGTCACATTGTCTTATGGCTAGTAATTGCTTAATGTTTTCAGCAATTTACCTTATTTTTAAGAGCTTGTCTAAAAATTATCACATCTAATTTTTCAGCAATCCTTGGCAACTAGAAGCACTTTTGAGGGGTATTTTTTGTCCTCGGCCTGCCCCCTTTAAGGAGGGTAGGTAACATGCTGCAGAAGCAGCTGAAGTGGACTTCATGGTTTAACAGAGTTCGTCAAGTTTACTGAAGTTCACCTGTAAATCTTAACGCTTCTTGGAGAGTTTGGAAACATTGATGAGTAGATTGCAGAAGTGTCATAGTATGAGTGTTTGAGAACCTATACAGAAGAATGGCTGATAGTCTTACACTTCCTGCAGACTTGCTAAATCCAGTTTTGATCGATTCAGATTTCCCTGCAGGGCCGTCACCTCTGACTTGGCACCGTGAACGCAAGGCCTTCTGTGAATTAGTCCTGTTCTCTGTACCCGCTGGTCTTGTTGCCTCCCCGCTGTCTCTCATTGCTTATGTGTCACCTGTTTATTTTTTCATCAAAGTGACACTATATATAGTATTTGCCTGCAGCAGCTCTAAATTATAAGGTTTTCTTTTAACTTCAGTTCTGGATTACTCCTTTCATTGCTCTCTGAAGAACAGGTAGTTAGATGAAAAAAGAGATTTGTTTTTTAACCATCACCACTCTGAAAAACTTCTTGTTGCCAGGAGAGTGGAGGGCCCATATCACGCCGTGCCTTTTGCCCTGGCGCACCTCCAGCTGTCTTTAAAACAGCACCTCGTCTTTGTGCTGAGAGTCCGAGGTTCCACCCTCACTTCCATCCTCCCCCCGTATTTTCAGATTCAAGTTGGTCTTCATGGTGCTGTTGTGTTTCTTAAGTCATGGCGAACCTTTGGTTTCCAATTTCATTTCTTTTAAATGTTTCAAAATTCATCCACACTCCTGATTCTCCATCGTTTAGCTCGTCCTTTCCCCCTCAGAGACACCTGTGCTTCGAGGCTTGAGCCACCACACCTTGTGCGTCTGGCTGCACTCACTCCTGCCTTGCTTCGTGTCTGATGCTGGGTCTGGGTTTCCGAAGTTGGCCTCCTGCACCGCCACCCCAACCACTCCCCGCGCACCCTCAGGCAGTGGGAACCGCTGGGTGACCGACTCTCCCTGCGCTGGTCTCTGCAGCTGCTCCTGGCCGCACAGTCCTCCTGTTGCAGGGGTGTTCTGCTTGATGCACAGGTCTGGCTGTCTTACTGCCCCTGACACTTTCGGTGCCTCCTTCACTATCACGTCGTGTTCTAAGCCTCGAGCATCACGGGCAAGATGTTTCGGTGTTTCAGTGTTTCGGTGAATACAGTTATTCCCTCTTGGCTGGAGGCTCTTCTGCACCTTGTAAGTGGTTTTTAGCTGAGTTTTGTAGTTTTTTGATACCTGTCTGTAGTGCAGTGAGACCAAGGCAGGTCTACATGTACTACATGTGATTGTTATCGCCTGAGCGCTCACAGTGGGGTTGCTGCTTGGTGTTATTATCCCTCCCATGGTGGCTTTAGAAAAGGGCGAGGCTGACTGCTCACCTGGGTCTTTCTTTTTCTCTTTTTTTTTGGTGAAATATTTTTATTGGTGTCAGGCTAATGTTTTCCTGCATGTAGTTTACTCATTCACAAGATGTGTTCTCACAGATACTTTTCCCAAATTGCATTCTAGTGCCTAATTCCAGGGCCAGGGGTCTGGAGCAGGGAGCAAGTTCTGTGAGTGGCTGCTGGAGACCCAGACGCTGTTGATCCCAGCGGTGGCATTTCAGGCTCCAGATAGGGAGGATATCTTCTGCAGCCTGTCTGTCTTGTCCCCAGCCTGGGGTGGCACCCCAGTTGACAGCATGCTCTTGGCTGCGCAGCCCTGAAACCTTCAAGCCCTGAAATCTTCAAGCCAGCTGTGCTCAGCCAAGGTGATTTTCCTTCCCTGTTGTGACTGTTTGCCTCCGAGATTATATTGTGTTTGAATTCATCATATTAATAAGGAAGACCCCCCCCAAAAAAAACTATACAGATTTCTAAAAAAACGGTATCCCTTTATTCTATTTTAAACTTCTCAAATGATCCAGAAACCTAAAAAGGTGAGGATAAAAACTCAGCGTTCCCCGCTCAGAGATAAGTAATCTTTTGAGTATATTTTTGCCTGAATTCACCAAAGGAACATGTCCATGTTTCGTAAACGACTTGTTTTGCTAAATGCTGTGCTGCATTTCTTGTTTACTCAGCAATGTTTACATTCCTTTACACATTATGAACTGAAGCTGTGTTTAGTCATTTATAATTCTCTGAACATTCACCAATGGCCGGACATGCAAGTTCCTTATAAGTAGTGCTAAAGTGCACAATTTTCTTTTATATTTCTGTGTGAACATCACTTTAACAGAACTCTCCCGTCAGCCTACGCAAGCATGGGTCATAGATATCTCCATAGGGCTTTTCCCAAAGAGCTCATATGACTTTTACCCCTAGCAGGAGTACATGTCAGCACTCTTTATCCCCCTACTTCCAAGGCCACATTTTGGTCAGTTATTCCCTATGAGCAGCCCAGTGGACAGCTTTAAATTTGCATCTCAGTATTTTTACATGGTGTCTGTTTCACTAGCCTCTCAAAGAACGTACCCCAAACCACAACCTGATTGCCTCCTGATTTTATTTCCTCCTTCTAACCGTAACTTCAGTTTGCCTATTTGATTTAGAATCCTGGAGTGATCTTTTGTGTCTTTTTCTGAATCTTTCTGTCGAATCTATTGCCAAGACATATCTGTTCTCTTCACAGTATCACATATCTCCAAATATGTAGCTAAGCCAATCCACAATTTTTAAAAAGATAACTTTTAAAAAGTCTTTTTGATTAGGCAGGATCTGAACTTTTCAGGCTGTAAATGTCTGTCTCTAATACATACTTACCCCAAGATTTAGCAATACAGCCTTCCCCATTATGTCATATAAAATTTTGCTCAAACCCTTCAGTTTACTTGTGGTATTTTGTCAACACCAGGTGAGTCATCTCACAGTATTTCAGATCACCTCCACCTCCCTCCCTACCATTTAAGCTGATTCATATACTGTATTTTTAAATTTTGTCTGTAATGCTACCCCAGCCACAAGTACAATTAGGGAAGATGATCCCTGCCCCCACTTTTTTCTAGTAGCATAATATTTCTGGTCTCCTAACCATAACGTAGGCGGAACTGCTGCTTCCAAGTGATCATGAAAGATTTCTTGACAGTGATGTGTACCAGTGTGGCTGTGAAGTACATCAAAGGATTGATGACTAAGTCTTCTCTCTCCCTCCCCCCACCACACCACAGTTGTGTGAGTTTATCTCCTAAAACACTTGTTGGCTCAGGCTAACCTAACTTCGCTAGGTAGTACTTTGTATTTTCCCAAAGTAAAATCATTCATAGGTCATTCTGTCACCCAAGACAAATACAAGACAACCTCCTCTTCCAGTGATAGTGTCCGGTATGGAAAACCCCATTCCTAAGTATGGATATATGCAGGAAACTCCAAATCCACCCACTTCACCACTGTGACTGGTCTGAGTCACCTCTCCCCTGGACAGTGCATGCTCTGTAGCTCTTCTTGGCTCTCCCCCCCCCCCATATTTACCACATACTGTCATCTTTTTTCCTATGTTGCTCTCATCTCGTTAGCTCTGTGATTCAAGCCCTCCATGCTGTTTCCTGTCCTGCCATTCCTGGGCATCGCCTGGTCCTTCCATTAGCATGTGGTGTGAGCTCCAGCTGGATGCCGAGGCAGAGGTCCAAAGAGGGAGGGAGGGAAGAGAGCTTGCACCACGGAGCCATAGGCAACTGCATCTTGGAAACTTTTTGTCGCTGTTTCTCTCTGAAATTTTCTGCCTTTTCATAGGACTTGGGAGTAGCCTTACTTAGCCCCTGTAACAGGCGTCATTTTCTGTTAGAGTCTCACTTTCAAAACCTCTGCTTTGAGGTAGGTTTGCCTACTGACCATGTACATCCCTATTCAGAACCTTGGACAGAAGGAACGCGGCCAGCTGGTTCACCCTTCCTTCTGCCCAGCCTCGCCCTCCACTGCCCCTGTAAGCTGGGGGTGTCATTGGCCCCCTTCTGTACCCAGGGGCTGTAAAACATGTGGTACTTACGAGCTAGCGTTGAGGCTTCTGGCATTTTTGCAGTGTGCTCCAATTTGTTTTCTATTTTTTGGAGCTGGCATGTGAATGGGCAGAGATGAACTTTTCCCTTCTAATTCTCATTGTTTCTGTGCATTTTGCTCTGGATTGGAGAAGCTGCTTCTCAGAGTGACTTCCATCGCCATGGTTCCCAGGTGACTCCTCGCGCTCTCTGAACACAGCAAACGATTTGTGCCCCTGGTTGTGATGCTTGAAGTGTGGTTTCTCAGTTCTCTCTAGTTGATACTGGAACTTAGAGAAATTTCTTTTGTCTTTGAGACTATTTTCTATCATTGCTCTAGTTCAGGAGCACATATTTCTTTCTGTTTGTTTCCTCTTCTAGTACTTGAGTGTAAAGTGGCCGTACTCTGACACTTACATTTACCTTGACATTTTCTAGAAGGTCCTGTCTCACTCAGCCTTATGGTTGGGGTAAGCTGTATGTGTATGGAAGATGATGTTCAGTTGCATAGAAGTGGTCATTTATTCCCCAGAATGTCTGAACATTTTGATATTTTGTGTAGTTATATTTTATAAGGATAACTTAAAATCCTTTAATATCCTGATTAAATATAGAGATTAGAAATGAAAATGGGAAATACTTAAATTATTTGGTTTAATGAATGTTGACTCTCTCTGGAGTCGGATCATTTTTGATGTGTAATATAGTTACTAGGGACCTTTAACTATCCACTTTAGAAAATATCTAAGGATTAGTATAAATTCCTACTTTTAAAAGCTATGGAGGAGAAGAAGCTATTAAGCTGCTTCTTTAATAGTGGTTAATTATGTCAGCCTACTGCCTGAGCCCAGAGGTTGAGACTGTTTACATAATGATGCCTCTTAAAGTACAATCTGAATTCGCTCATAGTTATTTTTTTCTAGTTCAACTTCTAATGAAGTGCATTTGTATTCCCTTTCAGCTATCTCTTTATCAGTCGTTGCAATGAAGCATTGGTAACACATCTCCCAACCTCAAGTGTTCGAAGTCCTACTGAAACCTGTAACTTTGATTTACAAAGACTGCTGAACCCAGTTATTCTGTTTTCAGGGAAAATGACAGGGCACAATAGATGACTTTGTACCCTCTTGTCAAGAGGATGAAGCATTAGTACTGTGATTCAGATATCATGTGCCAGCCAGCACTGGTTATCTGGCCTTATGGCAGGTTTGCTAATGATTCCTAACTTGAGTGTCACAAAGAAAAAATTGTAAATAGCCTCAGGATAGTGCTTTAAAGAGACTATTTTTCCTTAAGTGCTAAATCTACATGATCCCATCAGATAAGAGCTCTGAAATGAAAGCTTTTGCTGATTTATTCCTTATTTTTCCACTCTGTTCTGCTAGGATGCTTCATCTTCTTTGCTCTCCCTGATACATATATATAAAACATTCTGAGAGAAAATTGTGATTTCTGTGTGTCTCTCTAGAATGTGATTTTCATCTTAATTAATTTTTAATGTCGATTTTAGCTTTATAGCTTGTTTACCAGTAGAGAATTTTTAGCTAAAGGCACTATAGTTGCATTTAACCTAAGAATGGGAAATATAATACGTATCAAAAACAAGTGATTAAAGGGGAAAAACCTACACAGATGGCCCCAGTGGTCACATAGAACTTTGACAGGTGTTTTGACATAGTGGTCCACTATGTCAAGCTTCCGTTTCTGCTAATGACCTTTGCAGAACAGCTTAATAAAAAGGGTTTCTAGTTTTCAAGTTCTTTTTTCATTGTAATGATGAATTTTCACTGTTGAAAACTTGAAAATAGAAAACTATGTCTTTAAAGAAATCTTTTGAATCATGCAATAATTATCCCCAGCAATAATGCTTTAAGTATTTATAGGTATTTCAGCATGCATCTGTTTATTTTATGCCCTTTGCTGTTTTTTTTTTTTATTAACATATCCTCAAATGTGCTTCAGCCTAGGCTGAATGCTCTATTTTGTGATCTGTTTTAATTTAAAATACATCATGATGGTAAACATTTGACCCCATTGTTACTTGAAATTCATGTAAGGATTTCGGTGTCTTTGAGGATTATAGCATATGTGTTTTGAGATGAATCCTACTAAAAACTCTATCAATATATAGCCATCATGTTCCCTATAGTGTCTACTTTGGTATGTGTAAGAGAAGTGCTTATTTGGACTATACTAGGTGCTTTTGGAGAATACAGAGATGAACAAAATAAAGTTCCTGACTTCACACAGACTTAAGATTCAGGGAGGGAAACTGACCCCTATCCTGCTGCACCCCTACTCCCATAGAACCAGTAGGGGAGTAGAGCCCCCAGGAGTCCCCTCTACCCTGCCCGAGTGCAGGCAGACCAGCAACCTCCATGCCACAGGCCTTTTGTGCTGATGATATTGATGTGTTCATAGCACCTAGAGCACCAGGCAAAGGAAACTAAAACCTGTGGGGGAAATAATTGGGTATAGAAGTGCAAGGACTGGTGAAGTCACTTCATAAGAACACATACACCTACAACAAACAGCATTTTCCTCCGGTTAGTGTGCAGTGGCACCCTGGGACCCCCAAACTTGCATGTTCTAAATGGGTTCTGCTCTCTGCCACACAGACATGTACTCTTGATGTTAAAGAGCATTGCTAAGATTAGCATGCATGGAGAGGGGAGAAGTGAAAGGATACAGTTTCCCAGTGGAATACCCAGTTGTCCACCCCCTCGTGGGTCAATGCCCGGCTAAACAGAATTGGCCCCAAGCCAGACCACCAAGACCCAACGACTTGCCCCAAGTCAAAGATACCTCCTGGCACAGCATCACAGACAAGGGCAGAAAGGGTCAGGTAAGCCTGGGATGAAAGGCAAAAACAAGTTAGCAGCTGCCATTGGCAGCCTCCCACGTGTTCCTCACCTGTGTCGCCTTAGGTGTCTTTACCTGGCTCAACTCCAGGTGACTCCTTCCACATCTTCCAAGTCCCCGAAACAAGGCCAAACCCATGAAGCAAGGTCTCTTCTTCACCTGTTTCTCTGCTCTACATGACTCCATGCTCAGCCCAACCCTTCCTAGTGGGGCGAGGAGCAATGAACCTCCCCCTTTTATGGTGATTGTGACCCATAACGGTCCCTCTCTTATAACACTCTGGGGCACCAACTCTTTTCTGTATAACTCAGATCCCTGGACATGGTTTGAAAAATTTGTAGGGAAATCATTGTTATTTGCAAATACATCCTACACAGAAAATCTTGCTTTATTGAAGCAAATAAAAACCATACAGAATTTTAAAAGCCTGCAGCATAGTGTAATGGGTTTTATTTGCAAACACTTTCTATGTGATGAGGCAAGTTCTGTGCTGCATTAATATTGAAGTATATATGTAATAAGCAGGATTAGGCTTTTAGCAATGGATGTATGTAGTTTGGTATAGTTCAGGAATTGTTTAGCTATATAGGCCACCTAAACCAAAGAATTCTTTCTTTAGGTGCGCTCCCAGTTCTCTGGATTGTAAACACTTTGAAGATAGTAATATGCAAGGAATGGGGGGAAGGAAGGAGATGAGAGAAAAAGGGAGGGAGGGAAACAAACCTTTCTAGGGGATAGCAGGCAAGAATCAGGTGTGTTGCAGTTGACTTGACCTGCAACTGCTAGCAATGTAGCACCCCAGGTGGTGGGTAGGGGTGTGGATACGAAGTCTCTTTCCAACAGCTAATGGAGGCTGAACACTCCCGTTGTAATGTGGACTGCTACTATAATTCATAATACAGGCAAAAAATGTGACCTCTGGCAAAGAAAGTCAGATGTCTGTTATGTTCCCTTACCCATGAAATCTAAACAAGCCAAAGCCCTAGAAATAGCCAGTAGAATGGCAGATGCCAGTGGGAGAAATGGAGCAAGGTGGTGAATAGGGTCTTCACCCATTAGACGAACGTGTGCTGGAGGTCTTCTGTGCAGCAGGCCAGCTTAAGGAACACGTCTGGATCATAGACTGGAAAGTTGAGAAAGAAGCTCGAATGTAACTGCTACCCGTGTGCAGAAATGGTGACAGTGGGATGGGGTGAACATGCGCCTCAACTTCCTGGTGACCATTTCATGATATCTATCACGTTGCTGCCTTGGAGACCTTAAACTGACATCTGTTATATGAGTGTCTCAACCAACCCCAGGCTGGGCAACTAGAGAGCAGGGCGTGGTTGGCTGGGTGTTCTGTGCAAACAGCCACAGCGCTGCCCCCTTGCTGCGGGATGTCTCTCAAACTAGAACTTGGCAAGGTACTGAAAAAACCGACCATTTCAAGAGACGGAAATGACTCGGCGTATTTAATGCCTTTCAAATCTGGGACTGAATGAGAATTTCATTATAGAAACTATTTCAAAAATTGATTCTGTTTGTGCTTGGCCTGTGTGAGTGAGGGTTGGTTCAAGACTTAGAAAGATAATGTCTTCCATGTTTCTAGCCTTCCATACACTCTTGTGGGTAGAAGACAAAATAGAGAGGAGATGACCTGGGAACACAGATATGCCACAATGAGGTGGCCAGTAAGAATGTATCCATAGTGGCTGGCAACTGGCGAATGACCTTGGTGTCAGACCTGAGTTAATTGATGTTCTTTCAGATGATGATTATCAAGTTCTCCGTACAGTTCCCTGAAACTCTTGTCTCGGCTTGTGTGAGTTCCTCTCTCTTCCTGAGAACCAGCTCTACGGGATTTCTCTCCGATCCTATTAAGTACTAGCTTCTTTCCTCACATAGGTGTCTTCACTTGTCCCCCTCCCTCGAGCAGCCCCCCTCTTCTTTTTCCACCTAATGTCCCTTTGTGTGAACTTCCAGGCATTGCTTTACCCCCTGGTGCCTACTGAGTACTCGGGTGATTCACAAGGCATGTGTTACTGTGTCAGGGAACAGTTGGGTGCTAGAAAAGAGCTCTTAGAAACCTAAGCTCTGCAAGAAAAGATGGTCATAAAAATAGCAAGATAGATAAAAAGATAGCTGAAAGGATAAGGGGTGGGGAGTGGTGACTGGAAGTCAGGGGATCCTCCCTCAGTGCTAACCCTGCAGATTCTGGGTCAGACTGGCTGGGTGCCTCTCCCAGGTCAGCTGCTCACAAGTGATGTTATCTCAGCCAAATCAGTTCATGCCTCTGTACCTCAGATCCCTGTGTGGAAGTGAAGGTATATGGTATATAGAGTGTCTGTAGTACGTGATCACTCTACAATAGCTCTTGGAACCATGTTCGCCTTTTATTGTTCTCATCCCTACAACTTGTCCCAGAAAAAAACCCAGAAAGGTGTAGGTTGTAGGATTCCTCCACCCACCCCCCCTTCCTCCATTCTATACTTGCTAACCCCCCACTGGTGCTAGAAGACAATATATTTGAATGGCTAACTTAGGCTTATTTTGTGTTTCAGGATAACCAGATTTCATTTTGTGAATATATTAAGAAAATACTAAAAAGCAGAACTTGAAGATCTGGCATATAAGCTATCATTAAAACCTGCTTTTAAAGACTCACCGTGTATGCTGCTTCAATGAAGAATGTGTTTTAGCATTTTGACTGATTCAAAATAAAATTTCATTGCTCATATGTCTCATTGACATAGTTGAAGATAAAGTGGTAATAGAGACTACTGAAAGTCCAGTACCAATTAAGTGAGCATTGTCTTCTAAGACTCTCATGTATTATTCAAGGATAGAGAGGGTCAAATGAAAATATTAAAAACACAGAATGAATCTGTTTCACTCATTACTGTGTGCTAGACATGGGGCCTAAATATGTCAAAGCAAAGCTAACCATGACCTTAACCCTTAGGTAGCTGACAAATTTTTATCTTTAGCAACTGTATAAGATGTGTTTGAACAGCTTTAGCGCCACAGAATTTATTTCACTATGAAACATGCAGACATTGATTAACCAGGAAGGTCTTCAAGTCCCACTTACACTTGCACACACAGATGGGTTGCAGCCTGATGCGTGTCTTTTGGAGCTCTCCCACCTTGAGTCAAGGAACCAGTCTGGAGTCCGGCTTCTCTGTGTATCTCCTCCCCACTTGCATGGGGCTCGCCCTTACTGCTTGGAGCTCAGAAGGGTGGAAGAAACATGAAAAAATG
The DNA here is from genome assembly GCA_004024945.1 of Uropsilus gracilis. Lineage (NCBI taxonomy): Eukaryota > Metazoa > Chordata > Mammalia > Eulipotyphla > Talpidae > Uropsilus > Uropsilus gracilis. Next base: position 54,935 of record PVHY01001685.1, read on the forward strand.
GCAATTCTGCAATTCTGAGTCTAGATCTAGTGGAAAAGAACTCTTTGATAATATGGCAAGTTGCTGAGTTAGTCCCATAGGACAATTACCAGGGAAAGAGAAATCAGCAGGCCATTCTAGGCTTCACAGCAAGGAAGAGAGCTGGGCTGTGATTTCTAAAAGTTTCTAGCATCTACAGTTGTGTACCAAGATGTACCAAGACCAGAGATTTCTAAAGGAATAAATTAAAAGCAAGAAATTCTTACAAGTGGACAGAATGCTCTGAGTACCTTGGATTTTGTTTGAAAAATGTGGGTGATTTATAGATGATTGGAGCACATAATCACCATGTTTTCACATTGCTAAGCAGACAGCAAGACATAAGCATTGAAGGGTTTTCTTCTTTGCAGACATCAGGGGTAGCCATGCATAGTCGGATCAGACTTGTTCTATTCCTTTTTGCCCCCATACTGTTGGCCTATCAGAATTATTTTTCTAACAGTAGCAGAAAAAAAAACCCAAAATGGGGGAAGTTAAATTTTAGAAAGATGAGACTAGAATGAGAGTATAATTCACTTTAATGAGTTTGAAGAGACTTTCAGATAAGATCTCAGTTCCAAAAAGATATAGATCGTGAATAGTCAAGTGCATCTCCTCACTCAAGCTGTGGCAAAATTGGAAGAGATCATAAAAGGATAAAATAAAATGTGCACATATTTTAGCAAAGAATGAGATGATAACTTTGATCCAGGTAAATTTATAAGAATAATATCTACCCAAATGACCTCATTTTTTTCTTTTTTTTTAAATTACTGCTGGATTCAAGAATAGTAAAGACATGTTGTATCTTGACTTGAGCGAGTGTCTCCTGGATTGTCCTTATGGATTTGCAGGCCACACCTTTCCCTGCATGCCACAGGGTTTACTCGAACAATGGCCAGTGACACTATATACAGACTCCTTAAAGAGAAATGGTAGCAAACAATAACTTGCCTATTTTCAGAAAGTATGGATATGTTATGAATTCTTTTGATTAAGGAATTATATTTTGAGATTGGAGTGTCTGGATTTATTCACATGATTGAGATTTTAGTGACAGATTTTGCCCTACTTGGCTAAAGTATTTGTTAAGATGTGGAGATCTCCTTTTAAGTTCTCCAAGCCATTGTGACTTATACATCACTTAAAAGTCAAGGAGTAGACTTAACATTTAAGCAAAGGTTGGCCTGCAAAGAGTTCTAGATTATGAAGATTCCTCCTCCCTTGTTAAAAACGAATCTATTAAGTCCAAGTAAATGTTTCTCATACAGTTGAAATGTCAAGTTTCTGTGCAACTCTCCCTGAACAAAGGCAGAACTGCGTATCAAATCTCCAGTAATGGAGATACCCTCCCCTGTAGCTCTGTGAGTCAGGATTTCTGCTGGTAATCCCATGGTTGTCTGCCTCTTCAGGGCACTTCTACTTTAAAAAACAAAACAAAACCAAGTTTCCTGGAAGCATCCTGAAGAGGGAGTCATAGTCTCTTCCTTAGGTTTCTTGTGCAAGGCCCAGAGGTGCCTGCTTCCCCCAAAAGGTTCTGTTTATTATTAATCTTCTAACCCATAGAATTTGTTTCACTGGTATTTGTAACATCAATGTGTTGTAAGGTCACGTTTGTAACCGAAATGTGACAACCTTTTGAGTAGTTGCACATTTTAAATGAGAGACCACCTTTATGAATATTCTCTCTTTGCAACTGTTCACTTCAGCATTGCATTCAGAATTGCAGGAGAATGTGAGTGTAAATGTGCAATCCCATCTTTGGTAATTGTTATTTTTAAAATCTAGTTCTTTGAGTTTTGTTTCATTTTCCCTTAAGAGGCCCCATCATACTATAATTTGTATACTGTGGATTTTATTATGACTGTCTTTAATTCTATCTACTTTAAAGGCTGTCAATTTTTATAGATTAGAATATGATCTGGGTTCATAGCATTTTATAATTACCTCTGTGTTATATCTTATAGTAAAACTTCAAATCAAAAAACCATGAATTTATTCCTATTTTCCCCATAAATAAGAAAAAAACTCTTTCACTCATTTATGTGCTCACATTGTATCTAGGAGTCAAGCGAATGGGCAGAAACAACTGTTCAATCAGGGTTAAGCAGAGGTTCTGAGTAGGCCCCATATAGCTGCTTTAATCAGCATAGGTGTGAGAAGGGGAAAGTGATTCCATATGGGTTAGAGAGCCAGACATGTAGGGTCCTGTAGGGAGCCAGACACATAGGGCCATGGAGGCTCTGCTGAGAAGTTTGGGGTTGTTCCAAGTGTAATAAGAAGCCACTGGGTGGCCCTAAGAGCAGTGATCATCTCGTTTATATGTTAAACCTCACTTTGGCTTCTGTGTGAATGGGGGCGGCAGGATGGATGCTGGGAGCCTGATTAGAAGGCTGTGGCAGAATTCCAGGTGGGAGGGAACAGTGGCTTCGGTTCTGGAGGTGGCAGTGGAAGTGGAGGAGGGTGGACAAGAAGGGGGGGGTATGTTTGGAGGGAGAACGGATGTGTTGCCAGTGACTTAGATCCAGGGAATAAAAGTGATAAGGAGGAATCATGAATGGTGTCCAGCTTCTGCGAGTGTGTTCTGGCGGGATGCTGGTGCTGTTCCTTTCTAGACAGGGAACACCAGAGGGGAGAGGTAAAGGCGAGGAAGGTGCTAATGCAGAGTTCTTTCTTGGCTAGTAATGGGAGACGCTCCTTTGACTTCAAGATCTATACATGAATGAGTTTGGGTCTGCAGCCTGATGGAGATGGGTGAGGGATTGAGATATGATAAGAATTTGAAAGTTATCAGTGAGTTGATATTAAAATTAAAGCTATGAAATTGGGTGAAATTATCTTGGATATTTGTCATGTTCTCTGACCTTCCCCTCTCCCCTTCCATATAAAATTATGCTCACATTATATATCACAGGTATGCATTTTAATTATAGTACCTATAATTGGTCAAAGTTAGTTACCTTGTTTTTAGTAAGGCATTCTATTCTGATTTGTTTCCTGATTATATCTAAATGGTTTAAACGTGTTTAACTGGAGCATATTTCTTAAGCATATTGATTTAAACAGTTAGATGTACCTGGAGAACTGACAATAATGTTTTGTCTTCTATGTTGTGTTTTTGTAGGCAAAGTCATTAATAAAGATTTGCGACATTACCTGAGCCTTCAGTTTCAGAAAGGATCAATTGACCACAAGCTGCAGCAAGTGATCAGAGATAATCTCTACCTGAGGACCATCCCATGTAAGTATGAGACCAATAAAAGGTGTAAGATGGGACTGTCTGCACTGAATCAGACATCTAGAACTAATTATGTAGACTAACTCAATGAACTTGTGAATGAAAAAAATAGAATGAGGAGAAAATATTTGAGAATAGAGAAGGGCCTTCTTTTTAAAAAGTAGACAAATGATTCTATATTGTGACTTTAAAAAGTTGCTAGATTTGAAGAATTTATGGATATTTATGCATGTGTTTCTAACTAAATCTCATTCCTGCAAGTCAGTTTTTATCTAGTAAGAAGACTCTCTGCGTTCTGTGCCTTTTGCACTGAGAACAAACTTCTTTGTATTAATTATTGGGGCAGCACTAATTTTAAAATCTGCCCCTTTTCCTGAAGGAAAAAGGAAGAATGGCTTTCTTTGTGTTAATCCATTTGAGTTTTTATTATGATGTTGGTGTATCTCTTCCAGTCTTCTAGGTTTTCGCAGGATGGGTTATTGTCATCCAGTATTTTTTGTTTAAACACATACCATGAAATCTCGTGTGCTCAAGTTAGGCTACATGAGTGCAGGTCTGGGAAGAATAAGAGCAGCAAACAGTGAAAAGACAGAAAAGATTTTCTGCTTTGTTTTCCTTGAGAATGTATTTGCCATTCCATGTGGATGTAGCTTTTACAGCACCTCCAGAGTTTTGAGTTCTTTTTTCTGTCCTTTGAATGTATAGCCCAGTCTATCACTGACTTCCTAATGATGCTTCTTAGATAGCTATTCCTCTTGGCTACGTTATCCCTCATCCTTTCTTGCTTGAACTATTTAAAAAAAAAAAAAAAAAGCCCTAGATGGTGTCCAGAGCGAAGAAAGATAGAGTTCCGAACCTTGATTCCACGGTCTTACCAGCTGCTGCGCATGAGCAAGTGATTTGCTCTTGCAGAACCTCAGGGTCTCCAGTATGAAACATAAATAACGATACTCATTTCACAGTTGTTTTTGGGGTTTTAAAAGGAGGACCTGAGTGTGAAGTGCTGGTCTACAGGCGGTGCTCAGACATGACCCCGCCCCTCTCCCTGAGGCACCCCTTCCTCCCTCTTCAGTCTCGTCCATGTCAGAGTGCACGTCTGATTCTGGTCCCTCTGTAGTTTAACCTGCAAAGTGTCAGTTGACTACATGCCTAGATTTTTGTTTGCTTTTTTTGAGACTAGGTCTTGCTGTTTTTGCCTGTGGAACCGCAGGCTTATGTTCCCCGGGGAACCACAGACTCAAGCAATCCCCAGCCTCAGCTTCCCAGGTAGCTGGGATTACGCCACCACACCCAGCTATTTTTTTGGGACTAGGTCTGGTTACGTGCCCCCCAGCAGGACTCGAACCGTGATCCCTGGCCCCAGCCGTGGCTTCTTAGGCTGCCGTCTACAGGCATGCGCCACCAGGCCCAGCCTTACACGCCTAGATTTAAGACATGTAGAATTTAGTTTCAGTTTTTATTTTAAAATCTGACTCCTTCTCTATGATTTCACCCCATCATGTACCGTATCAGATTTCAGGATTTCAACTCTGCCTTCTTTTCTATGCATTTGCCTGCTGTGTCTTTGCCCATCTTTTCCTTCTTTTGTCTTCCTGAATCTGATTTCCAAACGGCATTGGACCTGACTGGTAGCCCATGTGAAACTTCTGTAGTGTTTAGTGGTGTGATTGATACCTTCAGTCTCAGTTTTCTTTTTTTCTATCCACATACAAGCCTTTTACATAAAGTCTGTCACTGTGCAGTCTCTTTTATTTGCTCTCATTTTAGGAAAGTTTGTGTCCTTATTCTGATAGTTAACTCTTTATTTATCCTCCCTCCTATGCTTTGTTTTGTCATTACTGTGAGCAAAATTAAAATAATCTAGTCCTCTCTTTTCCCCCTTCCTTGGCTTTCACTAAACATCTCACTAGAAATATTATCTTTTTATTCTCAACAAATTGAAGGTAATCTGCAAGCTAACCTTTGCTAAACTTCCTCTCCCCCCCCCCATTTTTTTTTTAGCTAATTGAGCTGTATCAATGTTGGCAAAGAGCCATTAGGGCCTCCCCTCTATTACCACCAGTTACTCCTACTCTGGGTAAAACACATTTAAGCTGAGTATACATCCTTAGGTTACTCTTTCAGTAATTGTGGCTGTCTGCAGCCCCACAGCCTCCCCAGGAAAGGCTCACAGAATCATCAGAGCAGTTTGTCTGTGGCCTTGATTCTTTCAAGTTTGGGTGGATATAAAATCTTTGGCTCATATTTCCTTTCCTTGATTATCCTGATCATCACTCAATTATCTGATTGTCTTCTGGCATAGCGCATTGTTCTTACAAAGTCTAAAGACAGTCTGATACTCATTCCTTTCCAGCTTATGTAGTGTGTGGCTGTGTGAGGTGTCTCAGGGTGGCATTTTTGTTTCTTTGCTCTATAGCTCCCTCTTTCCTTGTTAAAACAAGTTAATGAAATTATGAACTGGTATGTTCTAAGATGTCTCCTTTGCTGCCTTCTACCAGGTTACTTGGATCTTCTTTTTACTTGACTACTGTTGTCCTATTTGTGCAGCTTTTCCTCAGTGAAAGATTATATCCTAGAAAGGGACAAGTATTTTAATTTATAGCATCCACACAACTGCAGCCTTTTAAAATCTGAACAGGACCCCTTAGCTTACAAATTGAAATATTGTCTAAAGCCTCTCCAAAAGTATAGACGCACCAGGCGCAGTGGTGCATGCCTTTAATCCCAGCCTTGGGAGGCTGAGGCTAGGGATCACTTGAGTTTGCAGGTTCTGGATTGCCCCACGTAGCATAGCAAGCAAGACCTTGTCTCTTAAAAAAAAAAGTAATAACCTAGTTGCAATTGCAATGATAGGTCAGCAGTAGTTGTCATATCCGGTCTCTAAATAGCAGTGTTGACTAAAAGACATAGCAGTATTCTTTAGAACATTTTCATTCCTGACCTAGGACAAGAAAAGTACAAGATGAGCTTGGGGTACCTAATTGTACCAGACATTATGTAAATGCTTAAAAATTCTGAGGACGTATCAGAGGGACATTAAAAAAAAACATCCAAAGCCGGGCACGGTGACTCGTGCCTGTAAGCTTCAGCCTATGGAGCGACAGGGGCTAGGGATCGTGGTTCGAGTCCCGCCTGGGGCCCGTAGTGAGACCTAGTTCCAAAAAAATAGCTGGGCGTGGTGGCGCGCACCTGTCATCCCAGCTACCTGGGAAGCTGAGGCTGGGGATTGCTTGAGTCTGTGGTACCCCGGGCAACGAGAGCCTGCAGTTCCACGAGCAAAAATAGCGAGACCTAGTCTCAAAAAAACAACAACAACAAAAAACAAACAAAAAAAAATCCACTTGGAAACATTGCTCACTGACAAAACCTGAGGACAATTAACCAAAAAATTCATGTGAAAGAGAAACTGTTGTCAGGTATTAAAAAGAGCATGACAGGACATTGAATGGGATGACTGAGCTGCTAGAACGAAGAGCATAGAAGGCTACACATACGAAGGAACCCTGCACTTTCCCCAACTTGCAGCTAGCGTCTGTTTCTGGACCACAGCACAGAGGGAAGAGAGAGAGCTGAGTCCTGAATATAGTGGACTCTAAGTAGACAGAAATCTGAGCTCAAGACAGAGTGACCGGGAGGACAGAGCTGTGATGAGAAGGAGCTAGAGCAGCCAGTGTAGGTGTTCTCACGAGTCCCTCACTGAGCGCCATGCTGAGACTGGGGAGGATGAGCCTCCGCATGGTCAAGCCAAGACTCAGCCTGCTCCAGACTTAAAAATTCCCAGAGCTACACAGACTGGGAGGAATCTGAGTTCTCCACAGCAGGAAGCAACAAGTCCCATAAAGGTCATGTTTTACTCCAGGACTAAAATAGTCATAGATGAAGCTCCTTGAGAGGTATGCTTTAAGAAAACTAAATTTAGCCCCAGAAGGATCAGGCACATATCTGTAACTTAACTGTCATCCAAAAGAAAGAAAGAATAAAAGGAAGAGAAGGAGGGGGTTGGGGGCGGAGGGGTAAAGAAAGCAGGACTGTTTAAAGGAAGGCGATAAAATCTAGGTTCTGGATAATATAGCAAAATGTCCAGCATCTAATAAAAAATTACTAGACTTGCCAATAAAATAAGGGCAGGAAAATACAATGCATAACAGAAAAAAATACGAACTGATTTTTAAAAAGTCTCAAATAATGGTATAAGTATAACCAGAATCTCTGAGGCTTTATAATATGCTCACAAATTTACAGGATGATGTGAACAAAATGAAGAGAAAATGAAATGTGTTTTTAAATGGCCCTTCAGAAATTCACTAGATGGGCCTGGCAATGGAGTAGAGAATGCAGGAAGAAACCATCAGGGAACATAAAAACTAGAATGTAAACTAACCAAACTGGACCACAGAAAGAAAGCACCTGATAAAGTGAACTTGGAAAACTGAAGAACAGAGAAAGGGAGTCTCTATCTTCTGTCATGAAGGGCTACTGGTACTAGATGTTTCCTCTTACCTACATCTGGCCCAATTTCTAGCTATTTGCAGTAACAGCTGTTTAAAACATTGAACTATAGGCATAAGGAGACTGTGACCTGTTCTTATTGACCTGTGGTTGGGACGTAAGTCAATATGGAAAAGCAGGAAAATATTTGAGGAAGCAGGAGCTGTCAGCTCATGTGGCCTACCGGGGGTGACAGTGACACTGTGACGTGGCTCTAAGGCCCATTGTCGCTCCTCGTATGGGAGGAGGGATTTTACCTCCTGCCCCCAAGCTGGCCAGGATGTAACAGAGTCAACAGCACTGTGCCTGGGCCGGGCCTTAAAAAATTAGCAGCATCAACTTGGAGTAACATTCTTGATCCTGGCCCTGACACTGGATAACCAGAGCTGACCCTTGGAGAGACCTGAGCCAACCTAGTCTCCAGTCTGCATCCTTAACCCAGCCCTTCACATGCGTTACCTCGAAAAGCAGATTCTCCAGCCTCAATGGAGTAAGGTGTCACTTAGACATGTCCTGAGAAGTATATCTGGTGATGATGTTGCATGAATGTTACAGAGGAAGTCACACAGATCCGGATGGTATGACCTCTTGGGGCCACGGTGCTATATGTGACTGCCCAATACCCAGTGATGCCCCCAGAAGTAGGTGTGGCTTGGAGGGATGAGCTGACTCTGCCGAGATCCATCCAAAGAGCAGACTCAAGAACAGAATAAATGATGTCATTGTTTATGAGAAGTAATGGTTGAAATTTTCCCACATTTAATGAAAACTATAAACTCACAGCTCTAAGAAGCTCGATAAACAAACCCCCAAGCAGAACAGGCATAAAGAAAACTATATCAAGTCACATCGCAATCTAATTGTTGAAAACCAGCAATAAAAAGATACGGTGAACAGTAGACAGAAAAAGATACATTCCATGTAAGGGAACAAAGAATGCAGACTTGTCAACAGGAAGAGCACATGAAAAGCCAATAAATGACAGCTTTAACACCCTGGAAGGAAAAACTGCCAACCTCAATTTCTATATGTGATACGAATATCTTAACAAATAAAGAAGTAAAAATTTTTACTAAAAGGTGACTTGTACTTAGAAGAAATATATTACAAAAAATATAAAATATCAGGGTCAATGGAAATTATGCCAGAATGATAGAACTGAAATGAAAATGGATAGCTTCATAATTAGAGTTCAAGATTTCAACACACTCTTTTGAAAAAACAAATAATTATAGTAATATGGTTAAAAGGTAAGCACAAAAGGGTTGCTAAAATAAGCAAAAATTTAATAAAGTGATAGAAAATATGAGCACTTTGTTTAGTGAGGTAAGATATGTTTACAACACTGTATGTGATTCAGAAGTTTATCACACCCATATTTAGTTATGTCAACACATTGCACCCACCACCTAGGCACCCACAGTCCTCCACTGTAGTTCATTGGGCGCCCTCCACACTTTGTTCCCTACCTACCCCTTCCATTAAACTCAGTTCTATAGTCAGGCTTTTAGGGTTTGTCACTGGTTGGGTTTTATCTGACTGCCCCATTCTCTAATAACTATGTATAAGTGAAACCATCTAGTACTGACCTTTCTTCTTCTGATTGACTTTGCTTAGTATCTTTCCTACTAGTTCCATCCATGCTGTCACAAAAAGTCATTCTTTTTCATAGCTGGGTAGCATTTCATTGTGTATGCAAACACTTCTTAATCTACTCATCTTTCTGAGGGCACTCAGGTTGATTTTCATATTTGGCTGTTGGAAATAGTAATGATGATGATGTAGCGACAATGGCTGCAAGTATGTTGTGCTCCAACAAAAGTCATGTGTTCATTTCAGTAATTGTTTTGTTGTGGGGTTTTTTTGCTTTGTGGTTTTTTGTTTTTTTTTTTAACATTTCTCGGGCTATTTACCTTACAGTGGAATACTGAAATCTCCTTTCAGTATTTTGAAACCTGTGTACTGTTTTCCATAGGAGATGGACCAGTGTACATTTTTACCAGTTGTGTAAGAGAATTCCTTTTTCTCTACATCCTTGCCAATGTTGGTTTCCGGTCTTTTTGATATGGTCTGTTCTCACAGATGTAAAATGGCATCTCCTTCCAGTATTTATTTGTTTTCTAATGATAAATGCTGATGAACAGTTTGTGTGTATCTTTGGAGAAGTGTTGATCTAATTCTTCTGCCCATTTTTTTTGATTGGGACATTAGTCTCCTTTTATTGAGCTGTATGAGACCTTTGTTGTAGATTTTGGGTATCAGATTTGTGATGTATAGATTTCAGTAGACAGTAGTAGTAGGGAATTAACTTTCCAAGGAGCTTTATGATTGGTTTTGGTTGTGTTCTTGGGGTGGCGTTTAGGCTGAACTCTTTCTTGTAGGAAGTAGGAGGCTTGTAATTCATGACAAGAAGTGGTGTCACAGTTTAACCTCAGTATTATTTACTTTCTATAGCTGGTTGTGCTGAAGTGCCAACTACACCACCTGACCTGGGCACCAACATGCCTGTGGTGCTTGACCATGAGGGTAGTCACGATGGCTGCAAGTACTGTGGGGGTGGGGTGGTTTCTCCTGAGTGCCCCAAGTATTTAAAGCATTTAAAGAGAAAAAGTTGCAGTATAAAATCAAATGGTTTCTGTTATAAACCAGTAGCTCAAGATTTTAAGAATACTTTTAAAATGATTTCATACAGACATTTGCTAATAGAAAATTTGAAAAGGAACCATTAACACAAAATAAATCCCCAAAACTCATTTAAAAAGATGGAAGATAATACCACACTTTATTTAAAATTTTCAATCCTAAACTTAAACTTTATGTACATTATCTGATGGTTTTGATATTTTACTTGGTACCAAATATTTCAGACATCAGAAATCTTTTTCATTTCGCACCACTGTTCCATAAATGAAGACACTGTCCAAAAGTATCTTCAAATTAGACAGTATTCATTCATCACTTATACAAGCTTGTTTTCATTTTGTGGTGATGGAAAGGTCTTGTCTCCTCATTCTGAGTTTGGATTTACCTTTGAACTCTCTCTTGCCTTCACTAGGAGACTAGTTTCTGGTTTTAGACTGGGGTGTCCTGTGATGGTCAGTTTATCTCTTTGCATTTCTTCTATATTTACAAAGCCCTGAAACCATAAGTGCCAGAGAACACTGTTGGGTAATACTCAGTAATCCCCAGATGTTCCAGTGAGCATTACACAGAGTCACATGCCACAAGTGCTAAATTGAAGATGTACTGAGCCACCAAAACTTGTGATTTGGGGGGAACCACCTCTCCTAAGACTTACATAAATGATCAGTGCATACAGTCTTTTAACATTCTGCTTGCAAGAGAGATTCTCTGTCAGCAGACGGGCCTCGAGCACACATCATGCCTGGGAACAGCAGCTAGCTGCAAGTGAGGCTGAGTGGATTACGACGGCTTATCTCCTGCCTGCTTCTGTCTTGATTCCTGAAATGTCAACTTTAACATTTTTTCTATTTTTCACTGTTTCCTGCTCCTACTTTCATAACTCTCAATAGATTCCTTCAAACCAGTAACATCTGTGTCAAATTGTTAAGCTTTGATTCTCTTGGGAGGATTATAATACTTTTTTGCTCATTTTCCCTATCCACCTGATTTTTCTTGGGCTTTAGATAAAAAGGAATTGGCTGAACAATTCTAGGAGAGGATTCCTATGTGGAAGTACTCATGGAAATCAACTGTAACTCTTATATGTTGCTGCTGAGAATACAAAGTAATATATCTACTGTGGGATATTTCTTATAAACATTAAACATGTAATTAGCGTATCACCCAGTAGATATTTACCCACAATAAATTTAGATATATGTCCAGCCAGAGTCTTGTAGGTTTTATTTACAATGTCCAAGAGTATATAGTCACAGTTTGGTATTTCTGTGCAGTGGAATACACTTACCAGTAAAAGGATACTGAGCAACAAAAAAGACAAATCTCCAAAGTGTTCTGCTAACTGAAAGAAGCTAGACACAAACTGTTACTGGAATCAAATTAATGTATGATTCTGTTGATAAAGAGTGAGATTTTATTCAAGGCAAAACTACAGTGACAGCAGATCAGCAGTTCCCACACAGTGTGAGGAACTGCAAAGAAACTTTGGGAGTCCTGCTTCTTGAGACTAGCACAATTGTACTGTTAGAATTGGTGGATTTTGGTGGGTTTTATTCTTAGTAAATTAGGCCCAAGTAAAATGGCCATATAAATTCCGGTATTTTTTTTGTATTATCGACAATTAGAAAAAAAGAGTTTGCAAACCGGGCACGGTGGTGCGTGCCTGTAAGCGCCAGCCTATGGAGCGCGGCTGGGACTGGGGATTGTGGTTCGAGACCCACCCGGGGCAATGTAGCGAGACCTAGTACCAAAAAAAAAAAAAATAGCTGGGAGTGGTGGCGTGCACCTGTAATCCCAACTTACCTGGGAAGCTGAGGCTGGGGTTTGCTTGATTCCGTGGTACCCCGGGCAACGTGAGCCTGTGGTTCCACGGGCAAAAATAGCAGATCTAATCTCAAAAAATAAAACATAAAAAAAAAGTTTGCAAAAATATCCTTCATAATAGCATAAAAATATTTTAAATGCCTAGAGAATAATTAGTAAATATACTATGAAGGAAAAATGAAAAGATATTAAGAAACAGTGTATTAGTGATTTCATGTCTGTGGATTGAAGATTCAATATGGTGAAGATATCAGTGCTCAAATTGAACAAGATTAATGGATTCTCTCTAATGCCATAAAAATGTCAAGCTTGTTTTTAGCTGATTCAAATCTAGAATTTACATAGGATATAGAAAGAAAAAAAATAACCATGACAGGTAGATAGATATGTTCTACTCTACCTCAAGGTTGAGCATGAAAATGTAGTATTGCAATACTCTGGTAATGTTGCAGGACTGTTCTGTAGGTGAATGGGATGTGGTTGTCCATCCACCATTCTTATGTAGACATTTCTGTGTACAGTTTCCATGGGAGAGGTCTGGTCAGAGGGGCAAAAAAAAAAAAAAAAAAAAAAAGACTTTTCAATCCATCTTGTTGAGTAGCCCCATAGAAAAAATGAAACTGGACCATTTCTCATCAGATCGAAAAGAGAAAAAGAAAAAAGAAAACTGGTGCTTTGACAAACAAACTCACAACACTTTTATTTAAAAAAGAATATCTCTGTAGGCCTTGAGAAGGATTTCCTCAATAAGACATGAAAAGCAATAGCTGGAAGGGAAGAATTGATTGACTCCATTAAAATGAAAAACTTCTGTCCTCTAAAGAGCATTAGAAAAACGATGAAAACTATGGAGTGAGAAGATACAGTCTGTTCTACAGCATTTGTTTACATAATGTAAATAAATTCACAGTGACTGGTAAACAGGAGCACAACGTCAGTGTAGCTGAGCAATACCGGATCTTGTTCCTTTCCCCAGCGAGCTAGTGTTTTATAGCCCCAAGCAACAGCATGTGAATCCAGAAGCTGTAACATACCGGAGTGTTGTGTGTGCGGTGTCTGATGCGCCTTCGCTTCCTTGGGCCTCTCTTCCCAGTGAACTTGTTCATCCTCTTAAGATTGTTCATTGCCCTCTTTGCCTTGCCTTTCAGTTGCCTCGGCCCTTTCTGCCCCTTTCGGTCCCAGGGGGCCTTGTCATTTCCTAGTTTTCTTGCTTTTTAATGGCAAAGTCATTCTCTTGACTCTAGTGTTATTTACTGGGGGGTTTAACTTGTCTTTTGCACTACATGAATATTTTAAATTATGATTGTTAGTGATCTTGTTGGTGCTCTGGCTACAAAATTGCAGGAGATGTGAGGGCCGTCTGGCTGCGACTTGTCACCCCATTGATGGCAAGGGTTGGTTCGGCTGCTCTGGCTGGCTAGGCGGGTGTCCCCTTCCTCTCTCACCACTCCATGTGTGTCCCTCCGGAAGCTGCTTGCTGGGTCGTAGGGGACGGCCTTCCCCAGCAGAGACGCAGGGTTCTTCCTCTGAGGGTATTCGGGTAACTGCGCTCCCCTGCTAGAACCTCCAAACAAGCTCTCAAAATTGCAGTAGGTTCACAAGACCAACTCTAGTCCCTGTTTTGTTTTGTTTTAAATCCCATAATTTCTATTATTTCAGTTGCACAATTTTGTAGGAAGCACCATTTAAAGTTAGTATTTTTCACGTTTTCGCAGAATCCTATTCACAACACATGTATCTGACAAAGGACAAAAGTACTTAAGTACAAAAACAGTTACTTTGCATTTTAACTTCTCTGCACTTGAAATAGATCTTATAGTAGATAGACCCTCTTAGTTAAGGTTGCCAAGTTTCTTTTTCAGGGGTAAAATAACACTACATGTTAGATACAGGAGCCATATTTTTCCATCTATCACAGATACTTTTGAATTTCATCATTAAGTTTATTTTCTAATGTTAATTTTTATTTAATATGGAACACAAACCTGTTGATTTGGGGACTCTTACAATGTAAGTTTTACTCAATGTATGGAGAAAAATTGACTAAAACGTATGTTGAGAAAATAAAGGGAAGCTAGGTTTGATTTTTTGTGACAAAATATAAACAAATGCTCATGCTTAGAAAAAATTTGTTCAAAAATAGATGGGAAAAGTAACTGGATATAGTCTGTTGCTTAGAAGTTTAATTTAGTCATTATTTTCTGATACTGCTGTAATTCTCCCATTAATGGTTTTGCCCACATGTTCTAGACTATAATACAGTGTAATGTGACTAAAAAGTAAGAATGGTAAGAGTTTTCTAGAATTAATTTTAATAGTACATCACCAGATTTTATGCTAATTTTCACTTAACTTTTTTGACAACCATGAATATATATTGAGTGTCTGCTATTGTTCTTGCACTGTGTCAAAGCTGACACTGTCTACTCTGAGCCAAGTACGTGTGGTCTTGCATTTTGCCATATTCTAGGTAAGATAAGGGAAGGTTCTCTTCTGAAGCTTTCTAAGCCAGTCCTGCAGGATGAGTAGGAGTGAACTGAGGTAACAGTGGGAATGAAGTAGATATAGTCTTCTAGGGGAAGAAATGATTTGGACTTGAGTACAAGATCTTGGAGGTGATTATAAGGGACATCTAGAAAATTGAAAAACATTTATTATAGTGGAAAAATGTGACCAAAAAAGCTGGAGAAAGAGTCCAGATTTTATGTGAGGATCATGAGAAGTCTAGTTATAACTAAATCATTATTTGAGAAAATTAACTCGCTGCAGTTTGAATGAGGAGGTTAGCCAGATGGTTGAAAATGTTGACCCTGTGAAAACTAACACCACGAGGCCACAGACAGTGAGGTGTGTTAGGTGAATGTGAGAGTGAAGGGAACTATAAGCATCCTAGACATAATGAGAAGGTGGAATCGACTAGATTTGGAGAGTGCTAGTGGATTCGTGGGGAACTCAAGATGCCTGACTCTCGGGGTTCTGGCGTGGGGTGTCATGGATAAAAGGGGAGCAGGCTCTGGGAAGGTGTCCTTGCGCAGAACTTCTCAATGTCCCAACTCTGTTCCCTGGCAAAACATGTGGCATATTTATCTTCTGTAGTGTTTTGAAACGACATTTGTAGTGTTAGTTCAATAAAGTATGGATTCTTGTTCAGTAAAATTCAGTCATAGATAGCTGGGTTGCCGTAACCTGAATGTGCACCATGCCTCTGAATGATTTTACCTGAGTGTGAATTCCTTAAAAGACGTCAAGTAATCTGTTGCTGTAGGAAAGTTCACAAAAGTCTACTTACTATTTAATAAGTGGAAAAGAATAATGACTAAGAAGCAATATGTGAATGTGTATCTTAAGCTTTTTATTCATTAAGTAGTTTCAAATTGAATATTGGTTCAAGTTCCTTAAATAATTCATTAAGTTTTTAATAATTGTTTCTTTTTAAATTGTCCTTCATGACTCTGCTGAGTAGAATTTTCATTTACATTTATGTAAATGTAGAATTTACATTTATGCTGGGAAAGAAAAATACAAAAGGTATCTATAAAATTGAAGTCTTTCATTGGTGGATAATTTCTCCTTCAAATGTTAGGTAATGGTAATTGAGTTTTAAGAGAAGAATTAACTATTATGTTTTGGAAAGACTCCATTTCTCTGATGTTAGTTTTTTAAGTCTTTGAAATTATGAATTTTTAGCTATCTGTAGATTTTTTTTTGAAGTGTATGTACTCATTCTATAGTGTTTACTACCCTACTTTCTCCTAGTAATATTAACTTGCCTAAGATTTTCTGATCCTCATTCTAAAGGTGTAATAATAAACTCAGTAGTTTGCTTCTCCCATGTGTTCTCTGTAGAATGAATTTTCTGTATTCTCGGTATTTTGTAAATTTAAAAGCACTTTACAACCTATTTTTTCTTTTTTTTTCCCCCTTAGGCACTACAAGGGCCCCCAGGGATGGGGAAGTACCAGGGGTGGACTATAATTTCATTTCTGTTGAACAGTTCAAAGCACTGGAAGAGAGTGGAGCCTTATTAGAAAGTGGAACGTATGATGGTATGTCCCCCCCAATACTGACAGCACCCCCAGAATGCTCTGAACCCTGAGAAAGGAAACTTAATCAGTAAAATGCCATTTTTCAGATTTTTTTTTTCTTTCAGCCTTTGGGAAAATTTTCTTCTGATTAGAATATTTGTGATTTACTAATTAAATCAGGAATACATAGTAAACAAAAGTACCCCATCATGTTACAAAATGGGTTGCAATATACTAAAGTCATTCAAACTGGTCAGTTTGCATATTTCACAATAATCTGCATCGCTTGAGCACAATAAATATTTGTTTATGTTCTCTTTTGTGCTTGGGTATTCAAATACTGTACACACTTTCAAAGAACCTATCTTTCACAAGTTGGGGCTGTCTTGAGGAAAAGAGATTGGGGTTGGGGGCCATGAAAACAGAATAATTGATTTTCTTTTCATGTCTCTTTCCTCTCTCGACTCACTAGAATCCAGAGAGTATAAGTTTAAGATCAATTTCAATTTTTATCTAACATTCTTTACTGGCAAGCTTGTCCACTCTCATAGCACCCTATACTTCCGATTTTTGCTTCATCATGCTTTTATAATTGCCTTTTTCACAAGCTCTGTGCAGACAGGCATCATGTCTTTTCATTCAATAAATTGCCTAGAATGGTGTTCAGTAAATATCTGACCTTGAATTCAACATACCCAAATATGCATTTATGTTCTTTCCAAAAGAGTAATTCTTAATAATTTATCTCTTTAACTGCACCTTGAGCTTAACACAGTGTAGTCATTTACTTCCTCCTTTTTTCCTACAGTTCCCATCCAGGCTGTGACCCAATCTAATCATTTCTTCCTTTGTAGCAGTTTTCACAAGGCCTTTCTTTTCTCTCTCATCACCTCATTGTAGACCCACCAAACTAGCTCATGTCTGAGCCATTACAGTGGATTCCATTGTCCTGGTTTCTCCCCTCTCTTCAGTTCACCATGTCATTGCAACCTCAGGTGCAACCCTGGTTCTGTCTCTGTCTTTTCTAGAATCTCCAGTGATTTCTTTTTGACCCCCTGGTTTGACCCAACTACCCTTTCTGGGCTTAACTCTCATTCATTCATTCATCAACTACGCAATTTGATTGGCTTTTATTCATTCAACAACCCTCTTAAGCATCTACTGTGTGCTAGCGCTGTAAAAACAAACAAACAAACAAACAAAAAAAAACCCACAAACAGCTGGAGAGACTGTGTGAATAATAATTGAAATTCTGTGTAATAAGAAATTCTGTGTCTGAGTGGGAAAAACAGTGAACAAACAGAATAGCCATATACTGAGATATGAAGGAAACAAAAACTAGGGAATTTAAAGGAATAGGACATATAACAGGAATGTGTTATTAGATAAGATGGCCAGAGAAGACGTCTCAGAGCTACTTACTTACTTTTATCCAGTAGCCTACTCTCACCCACCTCCTCTTCCAGGCATCCATTCAGATGCGTTTAATATGTTTTTGTTTGGATGTATTCTGGCAAAATGGGTATCGTATTTGTGCACATAAATTTATTACTTACGTTGAGACTATGTTCTCCATCTCATTCAGGTCTGTCTGGTTTTTATTTATCAGCATTTTTAGATTAATTTACTTGCTGTAGTGTATTGCCATCTAGTTCATTGCTTTTTCACTGCCACAACTACTTGATATCGTGAATCTCATTGAATCCTAGTAATGGGCTTCCAGAATGTCTCTGGTTCCCCATCCTCATAGATAAAGCTGCAGCAAACATTTGCGTGTGTCTTCTTGCAGATCTGTGTCAGAATGTCTGTGGAATGTATATCCCCAGAGCAGAATTGCAGCATTGTACATTTACTAAGTAGTTTTGATAGCTCTGTCCTCTGTGTTCCCACCAGCAGTGAGAGTTGGTACCTTATATAAATCCTACATTATCAGCAACACTTGACGTTATCCAGCTTTTTAATGTTTCCAGTGTGATGATTGTAGACATGGCATTTCATTTTCATTTCTCTGGTAGTCAGAGAATTTGATCATCATTTTATATGCTTGGAAATTTTTATTTGTTAACCTCCTATAAATTCATTTGATGTATCCATTTTTTTAAAAGTGGGGTTCCAATCTCATTCCAGTCCGTAACTTTCCTGAGATATTTTGATATGTATTTAGACATCAGGCCTTTATTGGATTTAGATGTATTTTACTCATTCTACCATCGAATGCCTTTGTCCTGTGTTTCTTCACTAAACAGAAATCCTTACGTTTTTCTATTTGATTCATCAGTGTTTTCCTCATGATCTTGCTTTTGAAGTTTTGCTTAAGGGATCCACCCTTAGATTTTTCCTTAAGTATAAAAAGATGGTAGGTGACAAAATAACATATTTGATGGTCTTAACTAGGGAGTGCTCAATTCAAAGAAAATGCTCATTGAAACAACAATCTTATACCACATACACAAGTTAGCAAAAAAATGTTTCAGTCTGGTAATTGTGGGAAATGGAGGCCCCATAGGCAGTTGACAAGAGTGTAAAAAGATCTAATACTTTTAGAAAACATCTTGACCAAAGCTAGTAAATTCAAAGTTTCGATTTACTCTGACCCAGCTGTTGCCTGTCTGGATGCCTGTTCTAGAGAAACCTCATTCTTGTGCACTGTGCACATGTGCCAGAATATCCGGTGTAGCATTTCCTGAAACAGTGAAAGAATCTTTTCATAAGTGAATAAATAAAATGCTTTTTCATTTGTTCCTCAAAATGCACTTCTACAGTAGTAAAATGAACTAGAACCTACCTATATCAACAGGAATCCTTGACAAATATAATTGTATAAAAAGAAAGTTATGAAAGGATACAAATAATAGAATGTTTAGAAAAGAGATTTGAAAGGTTATAAAAACACTTTATGAAGATTTTATGGATGCAGTAGTATTTCTATATTATCATGTGTATACCTGTATCCCAGATACACACAGTATGAAGGGAAATAACACATACCAAATTCAGGATAACCAGAAAGAAAGTAGGAAGAACAGAAAAAGTTAGAAACTTTGTCTATGACTTTATACATTTATGACTCAGAGATAGGGGTTCAGTTCCGGATCACAACAGGTAAAGTGAATATTGCGATAAAGTGAGGCATGAATTTTTTGGACATACATTCATACTATACTGTAGTCTGTTAATTGTGCAGTAGCATTTTTGTCTTTAAAAAATGTATGCTTTATTTAAAAAATCCTTCATTGCTAGAAAATGCTAGCCACCGGAGCCTTCAACAAATTATATATATTTTTTTGCTGATGAACGATCTTATTAAAAATAGTCTCTGCGGTGGAATGAGTTATGCCTGTATGTCCTTAAAGAGAAACAATAGGGAAACCTGAACAAGAATCTGGCAAAAGTTATTATCTTGAAGAGCATGTAAGCAAGAAATTTCTAATACTTCTGTCTGTAATTTTATATATATTTAAAACAGTTAAAAATTAATTGCTCTTGTGTAAAATTAAAAAGGATCTCAGAAATGTGGAAAAGAAAAGGTTCCAAAACACCATGAAAATCTGGGAAAAATTCCTTGGTGCTAACCATAATCAGGACTCAAAAGCTTTGTAATTTTATCCCTTATTGTACTCAAAAGTTTTGAATATTTACCACCAACTCAAGAAAAATATATCTACTTAAAAGCAGTATAATGCTAGCTTTCTGATTTTTTCAGAGTTCCACCATTCTTTTAAGTGTGGGGATTTTGAGAATTTATTATGAAACCCTTAAATGTTACTGATGCTTATAAACAGCAGTCATGTTGTCCTCAAGTGTTAATTTTCAGCCTAGGAAAAAACTAAGTTATTTTACCTTGAGTTAAAAAAAAAAAGTTAGTAGCTACTAAGAATGCACAGTCAAGTGTGTTTCCAGTGAAACTACCATCCTTAGAAAAAGTAGACAATTTTTGTGGTGGGACATCCTGATTGCTTGCTGGTGAGACTTAGTGGTAATGCAGGGAAATGGAGGCCCCAGAGCCTTTGGTGTCTGAGGAAACCTCTCTTTGGAGCTTTTCTGTGTCCTCTGCCCCATACAAGTGCCCGCTGGCCTCCTCAGGGGATCCTTGCTTTACCCTGAGCCAGTCTCCGAGTTCTTCATTTGCCTCAGTGTGAATCTTTGCATCCTCCTGTGTAACAGGAGTAACTCCATTTCTCCTCATAATAAATTCTGAGGTGCATTTGATGCAAAGGAGAGGGTAGAGGCAAAGGTAGTTGAGATATATTTTAGTTTGGTTTCATTATTTTGTCTTGAATATTTTAATCACAATGAAGTCAAATTCCAAGTAATATATCATAATGCTTCCCCCCTCTTGCAGACTTAAGGTCAGCTGTATTTGTGCCTTTGCCTGAATGTTAGCTTAAACAACCTGTGCCTTTTTTTTCATTTAGGAAAATCATCCATTATATACCCCACTAGTTTATTTTATGTAGATGAGCATCTTAATTACCTCCTCCAGGAACTAAGGAATTTGACTACAGGTGTGATTTTCAAAATAAATAAAAGATCATCATTACTATTTTGTGTCCTAATGATAGTTATTTTTCTTTAGCATTAGCTCTATTAGCACAGTAGTAGATACAAAGGACAGCAGGGCCACAAACTCTTCATATAACTCTATCTTTGGGGCACTTTCCCATTGTATTTGGCTGCATGGTGGAACCTTGACGGCAAATTGAGAAGGTGTTCCATTGCTTTCATTTTATTCTGGAAGATTTCTTTTCATTGCAGAAATTACTGATTCTCCAGATTCAGCTTATTAAAATATTTTGAATTATAATGTCTATTCAGTAAGTTGTCTGACAAAATAGTATAATTAGAATGCCCAGAAAAACTTAGAAATGACTTTTGCATGAACAGCTTACATTTCAACACAGACTGAACACAGTCCATAGCTTTATCCTTTGTCCCTATATTTCCTCATTTTCCAAAGCAGTACATTATTGGACACATCCGAACTGGATTAGAGTTTATTTTATCCTCCTTTATGCTTACTTTTTATGCCAGTTAGTCTTAATGTGAGAAATTTGATTCATTTAGATTCATAAATTGGGTCGTAGTTAGAATCCATATAAAGCACGTTAGGGTAGGGGGAGTGAGAATAAGGATATAGCTTCCTATCCTTAGTACAAATAGCATTAAAATGTCACATAATGTATGGTGAAGAGTGCTTGAGAAATTACTTCTCTCTGCTCTGTCTTCTTGCTCCTTTCCCAAGAGGAAAGGCGCTCCTTTTGGCCAATGGCGTTCAAAAGCTTCAATATAAGAAGAGAGCAGAGAGATGTACTGGGTCATACTGGTCTCAGTGCAGCTAATCCTTTCATCTGCTATTTTCTCCACTTCAGGAAACTTTTATGGAACTCCCAAGCCTCCAGCAGAGCCCAGCCCTTTCCAGCCAGATCCAGTTGATCAGGTCCTCTTTGATAATGAGTTTGACACCGAATCCCAAAGAAAACGAACAACATCCGTCAGTAAGATGGAGAGAATGGACAGTTCTCTTCCTGAAGAGGAAGAAGATGAGGACAAGGAGGCTGTTAATGGCAGTGGTAATGCAAGTTTGTAACTAGACAAATGACTTTCAACTGATCTTCCAGTTGACTTTAGCATGATACTGAGTTGAAATGTAAAGTTTTCACAAAGCATATACAGAATAAGGGGTGGGATTTGAATTTTTTAAAAAGAAGTTGTGTATGGAAGTTGTGTATGGAACAGTTGTGTATGGAACTGCTTACAACCGTCTTGTAAGCTGAAGTGAGTTGCCCCAAGCAGCAGTTAGGTAAATTAATAATAAGCTTATCATTAGTAATAATGCAATATCCTTTAATAGATTTGAGATTCCTTTCTGTTGCTGAAATATGGGAATCTTGCCCTAAGTCTTATTTTACAGGAACAACAACAACAAAATGTAAACCAAAAATAGAGTTAGAAATATGATAATAAAAATTACCTGAAAGGTTAGCAATAATTTGAACTTAAAATCTGAGTCACTCAAAGAAAATTTCCAAATTTAAGTCTCTTGTTTTTCATTAATTGTAAAAGCAACCAACAGAAATTTAGGAGTGGAGAAGCTACTTCTTTTGTGTAACCCTGAATGATGTGGTAATTACTTCAGAGAGTAGAAGTAGGAATACTCATTTCACTAACAAGAGTTTAAGTAAGAAAACAGACTCACAGTAGAACTGACTTTTCAGAGGTACTTGTTATAGTAATTTTGTCTGAAACACAAGAATATTCACTTCCTTAGTGGTTTGAATTTTTGTGTGTTTCGTTCATTGTATCTACTGTAGTAGATACCAGTGCCTGGCATGTAGTATGAACTAAAAAAAATATTGATCCCCAATAGATGAATTAATTGGTCATATTGTCACACGTGTAGTCCCTTTTATCATACCTCCCCCCCCCCCGAGCCTTGTTTTTCTTCATCAGTTATTAAATTTTACTATCTCTATTGCATTTTTTACTTTGGTATTTTCATTGGTTATGTGCCTCTCTGGGCTGCTTTTGTGAAATCTCACACCATTTTTGCCACACAGTATGTTTGATGTAAAATGAATTATCCCAATAAATTTGGATGTAAAGACTGAAAGCTGGTCCCAAAAAGTTAGGTGAATTCATATATTCTCTAGGAGTGTTAAAGGAAATCATGATATAATAGAACCTTCTGACATTGATGCACCTGTTATCCCACCAAATTAAGTCTATTAATGCTTTTAAATATTTCTGATTAGAATGAGAGACCATGAGTCTGTCCCAAGGTGGGAATTTACATGTTGTTAATTTAAAGGAGAACATGTTCTTTTTGCCCCCTGCTTCCTAACAGTTTTTTGTGAGGGGTGGTAGGGGATAGTGGGAGGAGGTTCACTGTGATTCCATTAAAAGTGAACCTACTCTAATCTCCACAGTTGTGCTTGTCATGCAAATCAATCGTTATACCAGGTGTTGCAGAATTCTGATGTTAATGTTTAAAGCCAACATTTCCCTGAGTGTGTGGGAGGCAGTTTGTACACAGTCTCTTACTATTGTGTACACAGTCTTTTACTCAGTAATGCTGAAGCTATAGCGGACACTTCCACTGGGTTATGTATTTATAAGAGAAAATATTCAGAATCATTTTAATAATAAAAAATAATAGACCTTGATTTTTTTTCTGATCGGTCATCATCAGAGGTATTAATTTACTTAACTTTGGAAAATACGGTTTATATATTGCTTTTGGGGAATACAGTCTCTGCCTTGAAAAATAAGGAAATTATTAAGGATGGAAGTCGGAAGCGAATAGGTAGAGGCTTCTTTGTTGACACCAATTATGTTTAATATTTTATATCACTGAAGAATTAACCTAAAGGAACCCTCATTTACCCACATGGATAATACTGTTATGTAATAATGCTAAAAGTTTTCCAAGAAGTGGGATTATGTAAACAGCATTTTCAAGTATTGACTATTAAGCAAGCTCCTTTATGCAGATCCTTAAAAACTGTATTCGGAAAAGTGTTGGGATCATAATACATAGACCCTTTACCCCCGGGTCACAGGTTCCAGGACACATGTGGACAACAGTGAGGGGTGTAAGCTCAAAATACCTACGGGAAGGATACATCAGCCAGAGGGAGCTGCAAGCACAAATGCTCTGAGTATGTTGGAGACAAAGCAGACAGTGCATTTTATGGGCTTGAGATAGAAGGAAACAAGAGGGGTAGAATAGAATAGAATAGGAACCAGTGATGCCAGTCAGGTGATGACTTGGGGAAGGGTGATCAGGAGATAGCTGAGGGGTAGGTGAGGGTGATGTTTTCTAGAATGTGGTCAGGGCCGAGGATAGTGGAAAGACTATTAAGAATGATGTGTAATGACATCTACAGCCTCTTTGTGGTCCCAGGGCATTGCTGGCAGCCTCGAATTGTTATATTATCTTCGGAGTTCTAGAAGTAAATTTTAAGTGTATGAATTATGAACTCCCTACACAGTAATCAAATTCTGGTGTTTTTAACTACATTGTGGACTTAGAGACTCTGAAAGGATTTTCATAACAGTAACAGTTTTATTAAACAACAGGAAGTCTCCTGAATAGTTTTTTAAAGATGACTACTACACAGGCCTACATTTGGACAAGGTAGCTTGGTGTAGCAGTTGAGAACATGAACCACCTACATTCCCTGGCTGGCTTTGCTGGATACCATGTGTCACCTTAACTAAGTTAACTCAGCTAGCCTTTCAGTATCACGATGTTTGCATCTGTAAAATGGGACTGATCATAATCCATACTCACAGGTTTGAATAATGAATACAGTACAAGTCAGATACTTAACGTGTAGACTGGCTCATGGCAGGCCTGTGTAAGTGCTACGACAGCTGTTGTCAGTATTCTATCCATTGACACATTCTTAGTGTACCCTGAATAGACTCCAGTGTTGATGTCTGCATCCTTCTCTGACTAACATAGGAGGCGTTGTGTGTGGTAGTTTTTTCTCATTAACTAGCAAATGGGAAAAATCTAGTATGTTTATCATCTCAAAGTAATCACAGAATACGGACATAATAGACAAGGAAATTTGTGATAAATATTTGGCATTTTGTTAGGGGAAAAAGGGCTGTTTGAAGGGAATGTGACTCCAGCTATTTCTCCTGCTGTTTTGTTTTGAGTAGCAGAGAACAGAGAAAGGCATTCTGAGTCATCCGACTGGATGAAGACTGTCCCGAGTTACAACCAAACAAATAGCTCCGTGGACTTTAGAAATTACATGATGAGAGACGAGAATCTGGAACCCTTGCCCCAAAACTGGGAGATGGCCTACACGGACACAGGCATGGTCTACTTCATCGAGTAAGCACATGGGGGTCCCCGTGGGGCTGTTTCTTATGGGGGGAGCCTCCCAGCCTCACTGCACAAGTCTTCTGTTTCTTCTCCCAGGAAAAAGGTTTTCCATACAAGTCACAGTTAACTCTTAATCTGAGGATTTTGCTGAATGATGTTTCCTTTTCTTCCTTGGTCTTAAATAAAGGAATCGTATATATGACCTGGTTTTTTAATAACAGGAGAATTAATTGCAAGCTTATCAAAAATAATAAAAAATGTAAGGAATAAAGGGTGTTTTACTTTGCTTTTTTAAAAAAGCTTTTTTGAAGATGGTGCAACATAATGAGCATCTCAAGAATGATGGTGATTTGAAGGGGACCTATTTATTCAAAGTATTTTCAGTAGCAGAACTTGGTTTTGATGTATCAGTGTATGGATACAGGAAGGAAATATCCATATATTCAGAGTAATGGGTGCAATATAAGTGCACAAAAAAAGCAAAGTATTTTATGGAAAAATCACTATTAATGCAAATATAAACATGTTTCTAGAGAGATGGAATACCACATGTATTTAGTCAGCCTAAAATTTTGTATTGTTTATACCAGAGAATAACATGTCAATAATTATTGCAAGTTTCATTTGGATATATTTTAATATCCTTAGGTAGCTATATCTTTAATTTACATGGAGGTAGAATATGAATCAGTAAAGTTACAGATTATGGCAAATAACAAAATATTTGGGGCTAGATGGCACTCAAAGAATCTCCACCCATAAATGAATTAGGGCTGAGAGACTCAGCTATCTTTCTTGAATTAGTCCCAAATTCTACATCTTCATATAAAATAAGTATCTTGCTGACCCAGTGGAAATCTAGTGTTTAACAGGTACAGATAGGTATGTGCATGGTATTCTTTTAACCATATAAATTATTGATTAGGTTATTGATAATCAGTAACAAATGCTGATTATTGATTAGACTGAGGATTATACAAGCAAAATGTAAGACCTACAACTACAAAACTCCCAGGGGTAGGGGTGGAGGGGAACAGGAGAAACTCTTCCTGATATTGGATTTGACAAGTACTCCCTGGCTATGACACCAAAAACAGAAACAACATGAGCAAAAATAGACAAATGGCATAACATCAACATTAAAATACTTTTCTGCAGGAAAGAGAAATAATTAACAGAATAAAAAAGCAATCTACAAACTGAGATGATATTTGTGAGCCCTATAAGCCATAACATCCAGAATATTCAACATCTAGAGTATAGTTGAGTAGTATTTGCTACTAACACTCTCTTGCTGGCCATAGAGTATGTTCAAACTGTGCTGTCACAGCTGTTAAATTATGCATCCATTCGAAAAGACTATTAATACAGATCTTGGCTAGTATGTTTTTGGTATAGTCCCAACAGGCATTTCTTTACTTTGGGAAATATTGGGTAGAATCTTAGCTTATTGCCCATATCTGTTGATAGACCATTAATTCAAATTTTGGATCACAGCAATCAAACCTAAGCTTTTCTCAAGTAGCCATTTTGAATATGGTTCAGTGAGCTATTTCCATGACTATGTTTGTCTAATAGTCTGCATGAATTGCTTCTTGGCCTTTTGGCTCAGGTCAAGTGCAGAACCTATTCTAATAGTCTGCAGTGTCCTAGTCCTCTTTAGAGTCCTGATCCTTCTCATTTTGCAAAATTGACTTAATTGGTTTTCGTTTGAATGAATTATCTCATTGACCAAATGGGTAACTGAGTTTCTGGAAACAATCTGCCAACTAGTTTCAGACCTGTCCATGAACGAGGAGGAACTGCACTGCTCTGTAGGTATACTGCTCAGGAGTGAGAAACGGTTCAGAAGATGTGAGTCATTCCCTGAAACCAGGGTGTTGGTAGTATAGTGGTGAGCATAGCTGCCATCCATTTCCTGAAGCCTCTGGCTTCATCTCCTCCGTGGTCAGCGTAGACACCAGTGAGTTTATTTCATATTCAGGTTTCCAAGGAGCCGTGATTTGTTCACATTGTTATTCTAACACTTCTTTGATGATAGCTTTAGAGTTTGTTTCCTTCCACCGTTTTTTTCTTTCTTTAATATTCTCATTTCAGATTTCCAAATGCTTGTCCTATTTATCTATTCCGTTGTGTGGTGGTTTGGTTTGAGAATTGGTATCTGCTCGTGGGGACTTGGTCTGAAGCCACTGATGGCTCCTGGCCTTGAAATTATCTTCAAAGCCTATTTTACAGGGCAGACTTCACCTGTTTCACCACAGGGGTGGGGATGGGGGGGGGGGAGGGGGGATGTGTGTTATTGGGGGGAGGTGGCCTTTCATCTTACCTTGTTTTCATCCTAATTGTATGATCTATACTAGTAAAAATTAACCCCTGTAAACTTGAGTTGAAGTGGACCCATCCTTTTATTTCCTTGTGTCACACACTTGAATGCTTTCACTGAACTCCTGTATTGAAAGAAGCCCTGTGAGGGTAGGGGGTGCTGTCTGGCTGCTCCGCCATCTCTCTAGTCCCAGCCCCCAAGACAGTGCACACTCATCCCAGTCACTCATGAAAGTGCAATGTTGTGGGGTCTGTGTGTTTTATAAGAAAGAGGGAAGGTAATGCAGTCAGCAAACATGGTTTTCAATGCAGTTTTTCCTTTTACTAACTAGCGCACAGTATGGGGCTGCGAATGTACCTTTTGAAATATTTTTAGCTGCTTAAATAATGTCTCGCTCTGTATTTGACATTGCATTCCTTTTTTGCATCTCCATTCTCAAATTAGTGCCTCTCACTGTACTTTTCCTTTAAGGCAGTTTTGAAATAATAGATTGAGGACAATGGGTGCTGAATCAGAGTTCTGCAAACAGAGCCGAAAGGAGATAGATGCTCAAACATCAGACACCTTTTAGTCACTTTTAATTGCTGCCTTTGAAAGACTTTCTCCTAAAAAAAAAAAGTAATAAGACTTTCTCCTTCTTTGTTTGAGGGTTTCTAATTGGAATCTTTATTCTGCAGCCACAATACCAAGACGACCACCTGGTTGGATCCTCGTCTCTGTAAGAAAGCCAAAGCCCCTGAGGACTGTGAAGATGGAGGTAGAGATTCGGAAACCTTTTATGCACTTACTCTCTTAATCCCTTCTCGCTCTTGCTTCTTCTTGCTGCAGCCATTTTTAGGGAATTTTCCGAAACCCTAAAAAAGCCATCATGTGCACATGCACATGTGTAGTAAGTAGACACATTCCATCAGCAGACTATGGTAACCATATCATTGCATGTTTTGATGAGTAATTTAATTTAGTATATGTAAGGGTGGCTAACTCCTAGCCATTCAGAGCACAAGTCAATACTCATTCACACTCTCTAGTCTTATCTCCTACCTAACTCCCACCGCCCTCAAAATATAGCACTTCTCTTAAAATTAGTAGATAATAGTGCTTGTTTTCCTTACATACTATAGGTTCTGTGTAGGTAACCTTTGTATGTAAGCAGACGCTAACCTGTGAAAAGTTTTTGTGCCTTCTTTGAATGTGTGATAAATCATTGATGAGTAAAATTTGGGTTCATTTTTTAGAATGAGGCACTTGGAAAATCTGAACCGATGAATCACTGCTGTGGAAATTAATTTGTATTCAGCCACCTCCCAACAAACAGAAGTCCAGGACCATGGGGTTTCAGTGACGAATTCTGCCAAACATTTAAAAGTCTTCCAAAATAATAGAAGATGAGGGAATACCTCCAAATCATTTTGCTAAGATTGACATGACCCTGAGAGAAAAGGACAGTGTAAGAAAGCTATAGAACACTAACCCTAGTGAAGAGAGATACAAACGTTCTAAACAAAATTTTCGGAGAGCAAATTCAACCATACAGTATGATGAGGATCAGCCACTAAGATCAAGTGAGATTTATTCTAAGGATGCAGAACCGTTCAGCATCACAAATCAACCAGTACGATATGCCACATTAACTATATGAGGGATAAGAATCATACCACTTCATAGGCAGAGGAAACATTTGACAAAATTCAGCAACTATTAATGTTAAAAATTCTCATCAAAGTGGACATCGAAGGAGCATACCTAACATAATAAGGGCCATATAGGACAAGCCCATAGATGACATCACACACAGTGGTGAAAAATGGAAAACTTTTCCTCTTAAGTTCAGGGACAATCAAAGATGCCCACTTTCATCACTTTAATTCAACAGTGTTGGGAGTCCTAGCTAGAGATGTCAAATAAGTAAAAGCTGAAAAACACCCAGATTGAAATGGAAGAAGTAAAATTGTCTGTATTTACAGATGGCACACTACTTACACAAACCCTAAAGCTCTTACCAAAACAAAAACTGTTAGAATTATTAATTGAATTGAATAAAGCTGTAGGGTACAAAATACAATCTATAGAAATCAGTTGTGTTTCTATATACTACTAATGAACAATCAGGTAGAGAAATTGAGAAAACAATCCTATTTACAATGTATCAGAGAGAATGAAACACTGAGGAGTACATAACCAAGTGTGAAAGATGTTACACTGGAAGTAAGGCAATGAAAGAACAACACAAATGGAAAGGTATTGTGTGTTCACAAATTGGAAGAATTAATACTGTCAATATGTCCATTACCCATAGGAGATTGACAAGCTGATTCTAAATGCATAGATTTTTCCTTTACTTATGATGGGGTCTTGTCCCCCTAAAACCCATAAGTCTATACCTCACTCCATACACAAGAGTTAATTTCAGATGAGTCAGAAACCTTTTTATGAAATCTGCAATCCTAAAGCTTTAAGAGCGAATCAGGAGAGTACCTTTAGACTGGAATTAGCGACAATTTAACATACTGGCCACAAAAAGTATGAACCAAAAAAGAAAAAAAAATTCAGTATGTTAAATTTAATAACATTTTAATTTCTTTCCATCCAAGGATAGCATTAAAAAATGAGTAGGCAAAGTCATCAACTTGGCATTATGTATTTGAAAAGGGAATTATTCCCCAGAACCTATAAAGAACTGATATCATTCAATAAGAAGAACTAAATTTTAAAGTGGGCAAGATGCTTGAATAGATACTATACCAAAAATATGGGAAAAAGAGGCAAAAACAGAGCTTGGTGAGGAAGGGGAGCAAGTAATCCTGGTGCTGGACACAATGTAAAGCAGCACATCTGAGCAGCTTGGCCATTTCTTAAAGAGTTTCACGACCAATTCCTTTCCTGCTGTGTCCAAGAGGAATGGAGACTTCCATAAAAAGGCAAATATTCATACAACCCTCTGTCTGTCCATGTGGTTGTTTTATAGTCTCTGCTTCTTCCATCACCACTCTCACATGCTTCTTGGTCTCCCTCCTCCACCTCCTCCTCCTCCTCTGGCCTTTATGCCCACAGACCACAGAATGGCAGTGATCAAACCATCCTTGTGTATGGGAGGTAGGTGTTAGAAGATACTTTTGATTCTCCTCCTATTGGCAGAAAAATTAACTTTCTCGACTATTTTATTTGCACACTGGCATTCTTACTCATCTTCAGTGTCAGGTTTTCAAATAAACTATGGACTGTTGAGGACAGAATGGTCTGTGAACTTTTGCAGTTCTCTTGCGCTCAGAGAAGTGGGTTTATAGAGAATGCTACTAAGTTTTTAGTACATATAAAATTGAAATATGACTTACAAAGATTTCTGCCAAGATAATGCTAATCAAAGGTAATATGAATAGACCAGCCCGACCTAATAAGAAAAAAGGCATATACCTCATAGGGACTTTTTAAGCTATCTGAAATAAAAGTGATATTTTTTAGTCCTCATCTCCTTTAAGTGTCTATTTTGTATGAGCTTCATTATTTATATATGTGTATATACATATGTGTAGAGTATTACTACTCATATATATAGGAATAGAGTATTACACATATATTTATGAAGAAATGTATCTTGGAGGTACATGTTGAAACTTTTTACTCATAAGGCTAC
This sequence comes from Uropsilus gracilis, assembly GCA_004024945.1. NCBI lineage: Eukaryota > Metazoa > Chordata > Mammalia > Eulipotyphla > Talpidae > Uropsilus > Uropsilus gracilis. Next base: position 85,964 of record PVHY01001685.1, read on the forward strand.
AGAAGGGAAACAAAGGAAAGATTTTACCCTCCTCGTGATCTAGTCATGCTTTTTGAAATTATGTTTTTTAGCCTCTAACTTCGAGAGGAGACTCTAAACAATAGTCTGGTCTTTATTCACCAACTTGGAGTCAGCAGAGAAATAAGACACAGGAATGAGAGATGAGGCTGGAATGCCAGCTGAAAAGCAAGCAGAGCTTCAACTCTGCAGGCTTACGGCATTTTTACCCCTACACGAGCCCTCCAGGTACACAGTTCCTGTCATCTCCCACACAGCAGGCAGGACAGAGAACAGAGCAGAATGCACCTTCCTGCAGGCAGGCTGCCATCCCTCCGAGCCAAGGACCCGAGCCCGCATGCTGAGTTCACTCTCTAAAACTCCTTAGTCAGATGGGACATTCTTCCTTGGAGAGGAAGGGAAGAAGGGGTTCACAGAAAGTGGAAGCATTTCTTCTAACTTTCCTGTCTAGGCCGTGCACAGTGGCTCGTGCCTGTAAGCTTCAGCCTATAAAGCGGCCAGGGCTAGGGATCGTGGTCTGAGTCCTGCCTGGGGCCCCTAGTGAAACCTAGTTCCAAAAAAAAAAAAAATAGCTGGGCATGGTGGCGTGCATCTGTAATCCCAGCTACCTGGGAAGCTGAGGCTGGGGATTGCTTGAGTCTGTGGTACCCCGGGCAACAAGAACCTGCGGTTCCATGGGCAAAAATAGCAAGACCTAGTCTCTAAATAAATAAACAAACAAATAAAATAACTTCCCTGTCCATGCACTTTGGAAAAAGCATGGCCTTTAGAGCAAGCCAGCTTCTTGAGAGGCCAGAAATACTTTTCCCTTTTGAATCAACTTTCCGGGGAAGCTTTAGCTTCTCACCGCAGAAAAGCATGGTTAGGTCTTTCCTATCTCAGAAGCAATTCATCTTCTTATAAGCCTCTTCCCTCCCATCCTTTTCACCCTACTTTTTTTCACACCTAGTTAAAAAAGAAAAGTTCTGTTCAGACTCCACCTCTGATTTTACCCTCCAGTGACTGAAATCTGATGCCCCACACCACCACCTTGTCTGTGGAACTGGTTTATAAGGTTGCTAATGACCCAATTTTCAACATTGGTAGGTGTTTTAAGCCCGTATCTTCAGTTTTGATAGCTTTGCAGTTATTCATGCTGATCATGCTTCCTCTTCCATCTCCCCACCTCTCCCTCACCTCCATTCTTGCATTTTCCATCTACTCCTCCTGTTAACACTGCTATGGGTCCCTCCCCTTCCTTTTCCTTTCCACCGTTTATCTAGGCAGTTTTGGGTATGACTCTGCTTTGAATCCATAATGTCTTCACCATCCTTAGACATCAGTCAGTGCGGTCAGGCAGCAAAATATGCTGGAGAAAAGGGGTAGGGGTGACACTACTTTTTTATCAAGTGGCTAAGTCGTCTAGTTTGTTTTCATTCTGAACGTAGAATAATAGTTTTTATTAGAGTATAACAATTTGTATGGCTTGTCAGGTTCAATATAATGGAAATCTGACTTGCTGAGTCAATGCATTGTAACTGCTGGTAAATTATAGGAAATTAAGTCTTTTGCTAGATTCTAATCCTGCACTCCTAGCACATTATTTGTGTATGTCCTTGTTTCAACGTAGCAGTCAAACACTAAGAGATACTGAAAGTGGCCATCCTAGTGTCCACGTGTAGGTTTTAAACAAAATTCCTTTCTGCTGGGATCCTACGTATAATTTGTAGATGAGAACCACTTGCTAGAAACATTCCTGCCAACATAATCCATGCATGACTAATAAAATGACTCTGCAGCCTGAACTTGGAAAACAGACAGAGTGGGTGGGGAAGAAAGGATTCTTTCTTGACTGGGTAAGTTGATGTTAAAAAGACCAGAAATTTTTCAACTGTCAGAAATGTAACTACCTTCAGTTTTTCCAGTTATTTTATTGGTCATTTACTTGGAGTTCATAATGTAGAACAACCCTACATAAAATTGTTGTTACCGTGAACAGATGTGAATTCTATTATCAGACGCTGTGGTCGTTAAAATACATTTTCCTTCAGATACACATATCAAGTTAGCGCAGGGAAAGCAGCTATTTTCGTAGGTTCTAAACATATCTAGATTGCCCACTTCACATGGCAGAAATCCAAGGCTACACTTTGCTTTGTGGAGAAGTGGATCAAATGTAATAACAGAAATAATTGACAGATCTTACGTATAATAGTGAAAATTATAAGAAGTAGCTGCTGCTTGCATTAGACAAGAGTTAAGTGTATCTTACATCAGCTTTATGAAGCTTTTTAAATGAAAAATGTGCCAGATGATTTTCTTTTAATTTAGAACTCTAATTGCCTTTATTCATGATTCCTGAATCCACCAGGATCCCATCTTGCCACAGAAAGACTCTGCAAGGGCCCTCACAGGATGGGAGGCTTTTGTAGGAGAAGGAGGGTGGGACCAGGTTATTATAAAAGAAAAAAAAAAGATTCCTGGCACTGCTACCTACCTTTAGCAGAAGACAGGGTGTCTTCCCGGGCGGGTTACCTCACTAATACTGACTGGGAAACTCCAGGTTTATAGGTTTGAGAAGATACTTAATGAGAGTAAATGGGGGAGGGGGAATGAGGAGGGGGGAACAGATTTAAACCAGCAGTAGGCAAGTATCCAGCCTGTGTGGGGAACAACATGACCTACTCCTTTTGGGCCACCTTTTTTCTTTTCTTTTTTTCCCCCCCAAACAGTTTCTCTTAAGATCAGGCTCTTGGGCTCTGAATCCAGGGGGAAAGAACATTGCTCCAGAGAAAGAAAAGACCAGAGGGCCAAACATAGAACTTGTAGCATGAGGAATTGGAATGAACCTGAAGGGGGAGGGGGAGTTTTTAGGGGTGGAGATAAGAGTATAATATGGAAGGGTATAATAATGGTCATAGCTAAGGGGAACAATAGCCGTACGAATGTGACCAGTATGAAAATTACAAAGTTAAAATTTAAAAAAAAAATCAAACTCTCAGTTAAACAGAGGTTTGGTAAAGTGTAAGGCATCTACTCCATGCTCAGCTCCCACTCCTCACAGCTTCCACAGATCCCTGTGTGGTGCCCACATGGTTTTTAGATCATAGCGTCCGATTCCCATTCTCTAGCTTGATGCTTCTTGCAGTGACCAAAGCTATGCATGTCAAGCCTGCAGAGAATACAGTGTGCCAACGGGGATTATAGCTCTCCGCAGCATAAGCCCTGTTGTATGACGTGCTCTTCAGAAGCAGTGTCCCCAAGACCCAAGCCAACAGTTTTTCAATGATTAACATCTTTATGGTCTGTGACTCAGATAAACATGTGTGAATGTAACGTTGCCTTTTGTTCTGGGTTCTCAGTCTTCGCTGAGACATTCACTGACTACAGAAGAAACTGCATGTGTTCTCTGTCAGGGATCCCTCAGCTTTCTGTCCGTCTCCCAAATACTGAAGTATAATGAAACAAAAGATTCCTAAGTTCGCTCCTTGACAAGTTCTGCTCTGTTGGTTTGGAAACTTGTAGTTTCCCTAAATGGCCGTTGCTTTTCTTTACAGAACTTCCTTACGGCTGGGAGAAAATAGAGGACCCACAGTACGGAACATACTATGTGGAGTAAGTTCGCCGCCGCCACCTTTCTTCTTGCACTGTAACTCTGGGAAAGGCCGAATACAGCCCTGGATGGTTTTGTAGTCCAGCCTGCGGGTTTTCCAACTGGCAGAATGAGGAGAGACCGTGAGCACTTACTCCCCAATTCCAGGCTCCACAGAAGCTGACTTTGAAGTAAATGTAGAGAGAGCTCGAGGGAAGTTTGCCGGGCGATTATTACTTGCTGTTCTCATCACTGCCACGGCCTCTGAAGAAAAGCCATTTGTAGAAAACTGAAATGAGGGCACGAAACAGTTAATAGTATCAAGGTCACGTCGAGCACCTCAGCCGGCTGGTTCTGGAGGCAGTGAAGGGACTCGAAGGGCCCGAGTTTTGAATTATGTGATTAAAAGTATTCTCTCTCATCAGGCATTCATAAAGGAAAACTTGTTATTCTTTTGGAATGGGGAGTTGCGTCTCACGCCACTGTTGTCATTAAATTTAAACATATGTCTGAGTGTCAGCCCTGCCTGTGTTAGCTAGAGGAATTATGATAGCCTCAACCTCTAAGTTTTCTTTCCCTTGTCCTCATTCACCGAGTGGCAACACTGTGATGGTCTTTAAGATTGCTTTCTTTCCAGATGCCAGAGATAGAATTTTGACGTTAGGCATCTAATTTGAACCTTGAAATAATTGCGCCCGAAATGTTACTATTTACCTGGAAATGAGGATCTGAATTGATGCCTTGGTAATGAAATCAAAATGATATTATTACCTGTGAGCCTGGGACTCTTCTAGTTTTATGATAACTTATTAACTTTTCATTACTTCTTGGCATAAACCAGTGGCACGTCCTGGTATTTTCCCCTAAAGTAAATATTTTTGACTTGTTACTGTCATCTTTGTTGTACAGGTTGGAGGTTTTTACTTGAGTCACTGTGTGGTAAGAGATTTTTGGAATGATTAAAAACCTAATTTGTACCCTAAGAAAATTTACAGCTCAATTAGTTTGACCCTTAGTTATGTAACCTCACCATATTACTGTTTTGGTGCCTTTGAAAGACTCAGCTAGTTCTATTTCCTTTGTGTTATTTAATATCTCTCTGATACTGCGACACAAAAAGTATACAGCACCTCTTTTGTTATTTTCTTAAAGTATATATTTAGTTAAAATAAGGGAACAACCATTTTCAAGTCAAAGGACTATTCGAAGGACAAATGAAAAGATTTTGTGGAATATTTTTCCCCTTGTAGCTTAGTCTATTTCACTGGAGCTTCAATCAACTATTATTTGCCTTTGACACTGAGATAATGATTCTCATTCTCTTATTATCCATTCCAAGTGAATGTGAACACACGGTCAAGAGGTGAAAGTCATTTGCTTGTTATAAAATCTTGGGCTAAATGATCTGGTTCCCATTAACTTAGGATAGAACATTGCAGCAACTTCAGGGCAAACCCTGAGCGACCCGTCCCGGTTGTCATGAAGGTGCGTGACACAGCATCCACGTCCACGCCGGATTTTCTATGATTGTTCCCGGGACGAGCTCATTTTACAGGAGGGTAATTTATTAGATTAAGAAAGAGCAGGCTGTACTCAAGATGCACATTAGCATGGAGGCAGCTGAGCTGAGCTGAGCAGTGTGGCTTGCTTCCCAGATGAGTTAGGCTTTGAATCTCAACCACAGTCATCTGCAGCGCGTTCACTGATGGAGATAAAAAGCTGTTACTCGAACGGCTACTCTCTGGCTCTGAGTTTGTCAAACCAGATGGCACAGTGATTGCTCTTGGCAGAGGCCTTGTCGTAGTAACAGTGATTGCAGTGGCAAATTTGTCTTTGCAAGTATTTCTGTATTAGAGGATGAGGTGCTGACGTAGATTCACGTATTTTTTTTAAATAAAATTGTTCCGAAACTTTAATGACAGTACGTTGAAGAATCCATATATATGTGTATATATATATATATATATTTATACATATATAGAGAGAGAGATGCCATCTTATTGTATTCAGTAAGGTCTTGCTGTACCTCGGTAACAAGTCAAAAATAATATCTGCTTTAAAATAGCTCAACCCTTCATGACAGAAGGATATTTTATTTGTTGATATGAATTGTAGAAATCCACATCTTACTTGGATTCTAAATTCTGTGTTATATCATGCTGTTTGTTACCCTCATTTAATTTTTCTGCTCATCAGTAATATTCACTCTTCCTCCCCTATATAGTCAGTGGGCAACACAGACAACAAAAAAATTCTTCATTTTCATGTTGTGGGTATAAGTAACTGCATGAAAAGTAGAGTGTTCTTTTTGTTTTGTTTTTTAAGTGGCATTTTAATCTGGATTGTCTGAGGTGACAGATGCAATTATTCCCTTTATGAAAATCTTACATTCTTTTGTCAAATAATTTTCAGGAAAGGGATTACTCATTTCCATGCTTCTACGTTCTTGTCCCACACATTACAAGGAGTATAAATACAAATTACTACTTTTTATGTTCTAATGCCTGGGTGGTAAAGTGAGTCATTCTAGCTGATGACGTTAAAATGAGCCAAAGCTTATTCTTTCCGAAGTGTGAGTTTCTAGTGGCTTTACTTTTTTAAAAAATATGTAAAATTCACTACGTAATAAATAGTCTTTAAATAGGGGTATTTAACTGAGTGCTGAAGATGTCTATTTTCACAAAGCCAGAGCAGTGGACCCAGTTATAGGTACCCTTTCCTAGGAAAAAGCAGACACAGACTTGAGTTGTAATGAAGTCAGAGTCCAAAGACTGTCAACTGGAACATAACCGCATTTAGAACTCTGAAATTAAATAACCACGTCTGCTGTAGAGTTAAATGCACAGAAGCCTACAACACAGGAATGCTCCCATACCTCTCTGTGAGCTCCTCTCTCTGCCGCTGCTGCCTTCTCCCCCCCACCACCACCACCACCAACAGTGTTCACAAATGGAAAAGCAAACAGCAATCATAACCTGAGAGTCTCAGGATCCCACGCTTAATTATTGGTAATCGTTAGTGTCACTGCTCCTAAAAAAGGATTCTACTCAAAAATGCCTGTCACTTGGCTGAAAACACGCTTGTACTCTGGAAGTGCTAGGATATGATTCCCGTGTCTTCTCTGGTAGATCTATTTGGTTTCCAATGTCCTTTGTAGAGGAGGTGCTTTCTGAACCGACTAGCTAGAATAACCACGCTCAGCAGCCCAGTATGGCCCATGAAGCACTGACGGCTGCTGGCTAACAGCCTGTGGGCTCATCTCCCCAGGCTCCTCTGCTGTCCCCACTGACTTGTATGTTTTTTGAAGAACCCGCTGCGAATGTCCCCAAAGCATAAACAGCAATTAAACTTATGTTGTAATTACATAATTCATTGAATTATTATGTAATTATAAAGAGATTGAAATGTGAAAAGAGTTGTTCTGTGATACCATGAGATAAAAGTGAATCACGTTCTTAGTTGCTGCAACATTGATGTGGATGAGTCAGTTGGAAAAATAATCATAAAATTCTCGAAGGCTTCTGGACTCGGATTTCTTCAACTGTGTCTTTCTAGCTGCTTTGTTTTAGAGAAACTTCCACTAATAGCTTAGCCATCTTAAAAATTAACTCACCCGTTATCAACAGCTCTGGCTGCATTAGAGAGGAGGACATCTAGTATAGTTTTGAAAACTGCCGTTGGCTTTGTTAGGTGTGTTTATGAGGGAACTTTTTGGTCAATTCTCTGGCAGCTTTGACTTGTAGGTATCTCCCAGGAACCTTCTGTAAGTTGCCAAAAAGCTCTTCCACTCTGAACTTTCAGCTTCTCTGTGTTCCGTAGCCTAAAGATACTGTCACATCTGTGCCTTAACCTGTGGTGATGGAAGGCATAATCATCACTTTAAAAGTTGACACTCATCAATCTCAAACTGAAATGCATACTTTTCTGCATTTTACAGTCACCTGAACCAGAAAACTCAGTTTGAAAATCCAGTGGAGGAAGCCAAAAGGAAAAAACAGCTGGGCCAAACTGACGTTGGGTCTCCAAAACCAGGTAGGATTCTTCCTCCATCTTTCTGCCGAAGAATAACTTGTGGAATGCAGGTGTCGACGTAATAAAAATGTATGTGAGTTTTTAATTGTGTGGTTTTGAGATGCAACAGAGAATGTCCAGCTTTTGTCATTGTAAAGATAGGAGTAATCTAAATTCTGTATCTGAACATTTTATACTGAGGGTTTTTGTTTTTTGGTGTTTTTGTTTTTTGTTTTTTTTTTGTCTCCTAAATGCTGCTTATGTAGAACATATGATGTCGTTGGGAAAAGGGATTGAGTACCTTTGTCAAGGGTTTGAGACTTGAATTTGGAGGTTGTTTTCCAACGTTCAAGACCAGCCCAGTGTCAGGCCGCTAGTTCATGATGAGCTTCTTCCAAGTGAGTTGCTCAGGTCTAATGTTAGTGACCGTTCTGACCTAATATGAACACGCCCTGCATAAGCCCACCATATTATTTGCCTCCATCATTGTAGGTTGGTAAGAAATTGGTAATCGCAGGCCCATTTGAGGAACTTAAACAACAAACAAACAAAACCTGTATCGAGTAGGCAGCCATGACAAGAAATTAGTTTCAAAAAGAAATTGAATATTTGCGGTCCATGTTGTTGGAAAGTCAAAAAGGTGAGAATTGAAGTGCATACGTTGAATTTGGCAATGGGCAATTTGTCATTCTAGCAAGAGCAAGTGAAAAATGGAAAATAAAATTGGCTGCAGAATATAAAGGAAATGAAGATGTAAAGGCAGAGAGAGTGGGTGTGAACAGTGAGTACAGTGTGATAACAGCGGTGAGATCAGCAGTGTTAGCACAGAGAATGAAACCAAAGCCAACTGTGGAGGGCAAGACTGCCTAGAAGTAGTGGAAGTTGCCGTATACCGGGAACAGTCATTGCTCCATTTACTGACAGAGCGAGTTGAGCGCTGAGTTGGATGCTTTCAGATACCATCTTGTTTATTTTCAAATTATCTCTGCAAGGTGTTTCTTTTCTCCATTAGATGCCATCTTGGCATCCTGTTACAGTTACCTCATACCCCCACCCCAAGGTGGCACTTGCCACGCAACAGAAGTATTTGAGTTTGTGAACCAGGAAGCACCTGTAGATGGTGGGGGTGGGCTTGTGTTCATCTGTATCGAGCGCTTCATATTTGTCACACGACTTTTCCTGTGCAGAGAGCTGCGCTGCCCGGTTTAATCTCTGTAACAGTTTCATGAGTTGGGTATCACTAGCCTCATTTTATAGATGAAGCAACTGAGATTTAAGGTTTAATAACACTCTCAATCACTCAGCTAAATCTGAAAGGTTGATTTAAAATCAGTGTTATTAGACTCTTAGGCCTTTCTCATTCTCACTTTTCAAGATTTAACTCTGACAAGATCTCTTTCTGGCCAATGTCTGAGTAATTGACTTTGGCTCTTTTACTTTACAAAATTAGGCGTTTAACCAGAACTTTCCCTTTTGTTAATGTTTGCACATTTGGGATCTCCGCTGATAAATGCTGATTTTCTAGTTCAGCCCTCAGAAGCTAGTTTTATTCCAATATTCATGGGGATTAAAGCATGAGAGAGCTAACCAGAAATATCTCACAATTTGACATAAAAGTGAATAAAGTACATCTCATCGAATACATTGTCCTCAAGTAGCTGTCAATTACACGATCATTAACTGGATTATCTTCTTTGCAGCCCGGTAGGAAATACTAGTGGGCGGTCATTCCAACCTGTGTGAATAGACGTAGAGCCTCGCCGTGAAGTCATTTTTAAGAAGTGATGCTTTCTTCCGAGGCAGGTGGCCATTTGGAATGGCGGGCTCATTAGGAGCTCGGTCACGCTCAGCGGTGTCCCCGGGAGCAGTCTGACAGTCTCACAGAGTAATACTCACTGTGGTGACTGTGCTGCTGTCGGAGTCCATCCCCTCCGCTGCAAAGCCCCAAGGAGTTGAGCTTTCTTACTCTGTGTCAAGTGCTTTTATTCACAAGCGATCAGCAAATCTGAGGAGAATCTATCGAATCAAAGTGACCTGCTCCCTCCCCAGACCTGCTCCGGCAGCCACCCTTGTTGGGGGGCTCCAGGGTCGCTCAGAGGAGCTGTCTGCATGGCCTCAGCATGCGCCGTCCAGTACGCTTTGCTGAGAGGAGCGGCAGAGCTACGCAGATAACTGAGCCTGACACGCAGGCTGCGTGTGGGCCGGTAAATAGGAAACAAGTCATCTTGTTAATTGAACTCACTGAGGAAATGAGCATCACAACCGCAGTGAGGGGCCACCCACATCCACCAGAGGGTCTGTCCCCAAAGAGCAGGCGGCCCCAAATACTGGCAGCGACGTGGAAGAACCGGGGCTCTCCTGCGTTGCTGGTGGATGTGTGAAACGGTGCAGCCACTTGAGCGAGCTTGGCAAGTCCGCGGAATGTTAAGCGTAATAACAGTGTTTCTGGTCACTGCTGTGGTCCCGCTCCAGCTGGGTGCTTAAGAGGAATGAAAAGGGCGGCCCTCACAAAACAAGCACGGGCATGTTCAAAGCATAGTAGCCAAAAGGTGGAGGCCAACCAAGGGTCCATCTGGGATAAATGAGTAACTGAACTGATATATCCATGCGGTGGGGTGTTACTTGGCAACGAAGAGGAAGAAGGTGCCGTGCTACCGCTGACATGCCACCACGCAGAGGAACCTCAAAAACGTTACACTGAGCGACAGGCCCGGCGTCCACATGATGGTCCCATTTGTAAGAAATATGCCGATGGGGCAGGTCTACAGACGGGAAACAGATCAGCGGTTGCCCCAGCCTCGGCTGTGAGCACAGGTTAGGGAGAACCTGGGGGGTGATTGCTAATGGGCACAGGGATTTCTGGAGGGGAGAGACATTTCTGAAGGTAGATGGTGATGACTGGACTCTCGCCTATGAATTGTGTCTCAATGAAGCTATTTTAAAAACAGTTGGCAGAAAATGTGAAACCATCTTTCAAAAAGATGAGTGATTTTTTTTTTTTTTTCCCAAGTTTTCTATCCATGCAGTTTGATTCCCGCGTGATTTTCTCAGGGCCCAGTAACAGCCATGGTGGAGCAGCAAGGCAGAAGGGCCTGGGGAGGAGAAGGGAGAGGGGTGGGTTGCAACAGAAGCCGCTTTTAGTACTAGGGTGATCTTAAGGTAACCTCTAAAAACAAACTTTTCAGAGGTGCTGTGGGGTTTTTCCTTCACTAAGTACAGCCACTCCATGTGAGTGAAAGAGGAAGAAATAAAGCTCCTAACTCGGAGCCCAGGAATTTATTTCCATCACAGACAGAAGTTAAAGGCTGCAGCAAGTCTGAGTTGTGTGTCCACGAAGTCCTTGATCTGTTCCTTCATAAACGGGTGACAGTTGCCTCCATCTTCCCTGGCACAATGTCTTCATCATCGAGCGCAGTCAGTGCTTATTCATTCGAAATGTACTGCTTGGCGAGTGTCTAAGGCTGCCAGGAGCTTGGTGATAAAGATTGTCCCAGAGGTGTGTCAGCTGACTTCATTTAATGGACTCGGGTGAGAGAATGGACCCAAAAAAGGCAGAGAAGGAGCTTGGGAAAGTGCCTTTACCTTTCAGACAACATGAGAGTCCGCTAAAGGCAACTAGTCACCGATTCATAGTATTTTTCAGTGCTTTCGTTTCTGAGTTTGAATTCTAAGTGTGTCTGATTCTGACCTTCTCTCCTTTGTGGTGTATCGTATTTAAGTCCACAGCTTCTCTTGGTGACTCCTTCTGGATGCCAGGCTCTTGGTCCTTATTGTTCTCAATGCTGCTTCTTGTTCTGGCCCAGATGCTGCAGACAAGTCACACTTCACTCGAGATCCATCCCAGCTTAAAGGTGTCCTTGTCCGAGCATCCCTGAAGAAAAGCTCAATGGGGTTTGGCTTCACCATCATCGGCGGAGACAGGCCCGATGAGTTCCTGCAGGTGAAAAACGTGCTGAAGGATGGGCCTGCAGCCCAGGACGGGAAGATCGCTCCAGGTAACATCTTCGTCAGAGCTACGCCGGAAGTGGTGATGCCGTCGTGAAAATTGTAGTGAGAAGGCGTTAGCTTTGTTTATTGGTATAACCGTGCGTGTGTGCGTGCGTGCGTGTGTGTACGTACAGGGAGAGAGAGAAGTAAGTTACATGACTGAAGAGGGAGATTCTTGTATTGTTGATCCTTCGAAGGAAGTTATTTTTAAACTGATTGCGCATGTGTATACTTTTTACATCATTGTCCACCCCGAGGTTCTCCCACCACCTTATCATCCGTGAACCATCATCTTTCTGTCTTGTGCCCATCCCTCCCCGCCCCACCACGCTTCAGTTCTACTGACAGTTTTAAATTTTCCTTGTTTGTTTTCCCTATATACTGCATATGGGTGAGATCTTTCTGGCATATTTCCACCAACATGACTCCTTCTAGGTCCATCCGTATTGTCACAAATGCATCAAATTTGTCTTTTGATGGATGAATAATAATCCATTGTGTACATATGCTACAACTTTCTGATCCATTCGTCAGTTTGGGGGCATTTGGGTTGTTTTCATATCCTGGCTGTTGTCATTAGTGCTGCAGTAAACAGCCGAGTAGAGGTGTCCTGTTGAATTAGTGCTTTGTATCTTTTGGGTAGATTCCTAGAAGTGGGATTGCTGTATCAATTGATAGTTCTGTCTTCCATAGTTTGAGGGTCCTCCAAATGAAGTTTGACCCTACTTTTGAGGAAGGGTCATTTTTACAAATAAGTGGAAACATAGAGAAAATAATACATTTGTTAATTTTTGAACAGATTAGCCATACTAGACCTTCCATTTTTCTAAACAAACCTGACATCCAGATTTTTAAATACTGACGACCAACCACCCACCCCACCCAAAAATGTTTCAAGAATTCTTAGGCTATACTGAACTAAAGATTGATTGATTGATTGATTGATTGATTGATTGATTGATTTTAGCTAAAGATTTATTAGCTTAGAAATTTTATTTGTTTGATTTTCTTAGGGGGGGCCTTTTGGAACTAACAGTGACCTATAATCTTTTTTGAGAAGTGATCTGTTATGGCAGTGAACAGTTATTACTGTAGAGGCCACAGTTTATCATCTGGTTCCCCCCCCCCCTTTTAGTCTTGCTGATTATTAGTAAAATTAAATTACTATGTTAAGAATTATGGGCATGAATGTTATCATTTCTACAGAGCTGCATAAATCTGCCTCTTCTGTAATTTCCCAAAGTCTTTATTTGGCAGTTGTTCGAATTTTTATATGGCTGACAATGTTGATGACAAGAGGGGGTTAGAGGAAATTCAAGACTAGTTACTTCTTATAAGGAGATTTAAGCACTTTTCCCAGCAGGATTTTAGTATTCTGCGGAGGTGGTTACTTTCCCTCCTCCCAAACCTCCCTAATCCTCTGCTGTTCCACATGCCACAGTCCTTGTGATGGCAGATGTCAACTTAATTTCAATTAGGATATGGGATCTCTTTCCCTTTTAGGTGATGGAAGCATAAAGCAAGAAAAGTCAACTCAACTGCGGTATTCATAAAGAAAAATATTTTTAAGCTTCCTTTATTACTTTACAAAATTAGCAACCTAGAAGTTGAAATAAAGAGTAAGTTATGTTTGGAGCACTCCGTTGTGACTTTACAGCATTTGCCTGTAAAGCAAAGCTCTAACTCTTGCACACATTGGCAGGATTCGTTAACACAGATGTGGGTCTGTCACTTCCACAGAAATAATAATACTTCATGAAAATACTGAGAACTCTAAGCTGGGGAGGACAGAGAGGAGGAAGTCAAAACTTCGGTTAATTAGTCTAAATTCTGTATCTTCGACTATGAAATAAATTTTGACAGACTAGCTTTCATTTTTAATACCACTCATTTTGGTTTTATAAAGTCTGTGTGCAATCAGAATAAATTAAAGCACCTTTATTTGGCAATAACCTTTTAAATAATCATATTCAGGTGAAAACAGCAAATGTGTCAGATATCAGAAAGCAACTTTTAAAATTGAAGGCCATGTTCAAATATATACCCCTGATGAATGTCAAGTGGCGAGGACTCTACAGCTAATGTAGCCATAATAACGTAAAACCACAAGTGCAAAGCTAGCTCTCAACGGGATTGATTTTGCTGACTTTTCAGGGTCTTTGAAAGTATGTTCTTTGCTCAGGTTGACTTTTTGCTGCTGACTTATTTTTCCCATTGCAATCTGAATAGCAGTAAACGGGCACTCTCTACAAAGAGAAGGATGCTGAAAGAAAATCTGGTGATAAATTAAGTCTATGCTAATCTTGTCCCCCTGCGTTTTTCAAACTAGAAGGAATTTTTGAGTATCCTATAATCATCAGTTTCTCAAAAATCAAGGAATAAAGCAGATTTAAAGATTGCCTTCTGTAATAATCCAATGGACTTACTTCTAGGTACTGAATACTGAGACGTATGGCCACTTGGATATTGCCCAGTGGCTGTGTTTGCAGTGGTAACAGGGATTTTGGGGATGGGGCAGGAGGAAGAACGGAGAGAGAAGGAAGCACAGTGGGCTTTGGTGATGGGTACACTGCAGTGGCCATTCCCGACGGGGATGTCCAAACACTCCATCACTTATAAAGAAATACACTTTTAAAATAGGAATTTTCTGGTTTTTTGAATCATTCACGTGAACTTAAGGCCACAGCTCTGTTGCAAAGACATTAAGATTTTAGACCAAGTCCTCTTTTACGAGAGGAGTCCCCAAAGGGAGAATGACATGTTTGTGTTCAAAAATCTATCTTTCATCAGCTAGTAACAGCAGGTTTTCCAGAGTTCACATTCCAGTGCTTAATTGATTTGCCCCTACCCCCACCCCAACAAAATGTAACTTATATGATGGTCTCAGTATTTCTAATATGGTTCTGTTTCACCAGGTGATGTTATCGTAGACATCAATGGCAGCTGTGTCCTTGGTCACACCCATGCAGATGTTGTCCAGATGTTTCAGCTGGTACCGGTCAGCCAGTATGTGAACCTCACCCTATGTCGCGGTTACCCACTTCCCGATGACAACGAAGAGCCCGTGGTGGACATTGTCACTGCCACCCCCAGCATCAACGGACAGTCACTTCCCAAGGGAGAGACCTGCATGAATCCTCAGGACTTTAAGTCGGGGGCAGTGGCCCTAGACCAGAATGGGAAATCCGGGCACACCTCCATCAGCGATCGTCTCAATGGACCATCGGAGCCGAGTGAGCAGAGAGCATCCATGGCCTCGTCAGGCAGCTCCCAGCCTGAGCTCGTGACCATCCCTCTGATTAAGGGCCCTAAAGGCTTCGGCTTTGCCATCGCTGACAGCCCCTCTGGACAGAAGGTGAAGATGATCTTGGACAGTCAGTGGTGTCAAGGTCTCCAGAAAGGGGATATCATTAAAGAAATTTATCATCAAAATGTGCAGAATTTAACGCATCTCCAAGTGGTAGAGGTGCTAAAGCAGTTTCCAGTAGGTGCAGATGTTCCGTTGCTTATCTTAAGAGGAGGTGAGTGAAAGCACAAGGTTAAGCCTTCCTTGTTTATGCGTTTTATTTGTTCATTGTCCTTCCTCGCAGGTCAGGCTGTCTTTTTCCCCCTGTGGACTTAGTTGGTAATGAGTCTGCATTGTCCTTAAGTCTGAGCACTCCGTAAGCGGTATCCTGCGCATCCATTTTTTGGGGTCGTTATTAGTGATCTTGTTCTTGTTCCTTGTGAATTTCTTTCCCTTGATTCTTTTAAACATCTCATTGATGCCACTAACGACGAGAGAGAGTCACAAGATTGTGCCCCTTTCAACAAAATAGATCCTCTGAATTTCATTTTGTCTGTTGATGACAATAATAGAATTTGACTCTTTCAGCTAGCGGTACTTCATCTGGACCTCGGTTATGTGCTAAGGGTGTTCCGAGAGAGAACACCCTTCTCATCTCAGTGAATAAGCAAAATGTTGAATGGAGCGTTAATCTGTTCTGCAAAAGCAATCACGAGAGCTCGAGCTCATAAAGCTTTTCTCTTAAGCTTTCGTATCTGTCTGCAAATGTTAATTAAAGCCCACAGCGCTCATGTGAGAGAAATACACTTTTAATTTCTCAAGGTCATCAGCTGACACCAACTGCTCCCTGACAAAAATCCAGCTGCAGGGACTCACTGCAGTGTTGCGTTTTAATGGGCTTCCTTAATCCAGACCTGGGCAAGACCAGGAATTTAATTTAAAAGAATAAAATTGGGTCCTTTCCTCTTTTTCTCTGACTTACAGGTTTTGTTTTTGAGGTCGAGGAGAAGTTTATTTTCACTGAGGTGTTTTTCCTTATTCTCATTTCCTTGAATTATTTTTGTTTCTTCTCTTGACAACACAGTAGAATCTGCTCAGAGTAAGGTGAAAATTGCTGTGAATGCTGGAGGGTCACCCAGGGTGCCAACAAATAGAACAAAGAGACTAAAAAACTTGGTGTCAGCCAGACTCGATGCCAGTTTCCTGCCCGTCCACCTGTTGGTCTTACAGTGCAGGAGCAGCATCCCTCCAGCGTCCCTCCTGGCATCCCTCCTAGCTTGCTGGATGCTTTCAGTCATCGTAACAATGCAATGGGAGGATCCATGTACACTGCCTGCTACAGAGAAGAGCTTGTCCTTGAATCTCCTAGCCTACTGGGTGTCGAAGCTCATTTTATCACAAACATCAGCAGAAAAGCTGTGACCTGAGAATGTGTCCTCTGTTTTTGAAATCTGGCTTTTTTTTTTCCAGGTCCTCCTTCACCGACTAAAACTCCCAAGATGGTGAGTATCCTGGGTCCTCCCCTGCTGCTTCCAGCACAACAGGAAAGATGGGTGTGTCCCGCTGGGGGTCAGCTGACAGCTATGGCCTGGGAGAAGTCAGGGGCCACCCCCGGCTGTGTAGAAACTCTCGGCAGCCATGTGAGTTAGGAGCTCTGCGGGAAGATGTGCTCCCTGGGAGACCTCTTTCTGTGGGAGGAATTTGAGCACCCATCCGACTGCTGTTCTCTGAATAGTGAAGTGTAGACCCGTGGGGTGCCCGTTGAGGCTCCTGTGCTTGCCTTGTGGCTCAGAGGAGCAAGGTAGGAAGGAGCTGAGTGTTCGGGCAGATGAGGAATGACCACATCTTCAAATAGAAGACAAGTAGCATCCTCTGACCCCAAATAGAAGACAAGTAGCATCCCATCACTTGCTGGGCGCAGTCAGCACCCACATCTGTATAATCTCCTCACATCAGGGGAGAAACAAGACTTTCTAGACAAATGGTGGCTAGTGCTCAGCTGGCTGTTAGCAGCATCTCAGCTGCCAGGCCTGAAACCGCTCTTAGGCATCTTTCTGGACAGCTCAGTAGCTTGTTTCAGGACCCTGCTAGAGAATGAGCCCTCCAACAGCAAGTTCGCCAAATAGCGCTGCCGTGGAGGAAACTGTGCGAGGGCGCATGGGCAGCTGCTTACCGCTCGCGTTGATACGGATGGAAAGACAATAATTATGGATCAGAGTGTCATTTAGTTCTAATTTGCTTGATTTGGAGTCTGTCATCTCACCACTGAAAGGTGATTTTCCAGAACCATAAACCCAAGCTCTGACAGCTAAAGCCATCAGCTGTAAAGGGGATTAATTCTTTTTGAACCCCCCAGACAGGACCCTCTGCCAACTGACCACTTGGCGGATCAGCTGGAAAGAAACACTCTGTCCTTTTCTGGGCCATGCCGCCGCCTAGGCCCAGAGTGAACAGACGCTCTCCTGGCCTTTCGGTTAACATGACCCGGTCCTGTATGTCTCCGCTTCCCTAGTGACCATTTTCTACCCCTCTGCTACACCTTGTGTTCCATAACGGATGCTGGGGCCCTGGTGGCCCCAGAGCTGGTCACTGGTGGAGGTCTCTGATGGACACGTCGCGCCACTGACAGTCCTTGGACAGGTGGGGAAAGGGAAGAACTGCTTTTGTCCTCCCTGCCACCTGACGTTCCATAACGGATGCTGTGGCACTGGTGGCCCCAGAGCTGGTCACTGGTGGAGGTCTCTGATGGACATGTTGCGCCACTGACAGTCCTTGGACAGGTGGGGAAAGGGAAGAACTGCTTTTGTCCGCCCTGCCACCTGACGAGTCTAGGTCAGTGAAGGACCCCTCTGACCCAACACTTGGTTGTGACCAACCCTCTCCACTCCCCAGCATTCTAGTCCATGGCGATTAACTTATCACAAACACCCCCTCCTCCTCCTGCTCCTGAAATAATTCAGGCTAACAAGAGGGCCTCCAAATGATGTTTATTTTCTTAGGCTATTTATTGGATTTCATTTTTAAAATGTCATTAGAGAAGTCATTTTGCTTGGCTATTACTTGGGGAAAATTCTATCTGAATAGGAGAAAGTAAAATCTGCTGTTTGCCCTAATATGATTCTCTAGCTTGATGCCTTTTCCTTCCATGTGATCGGATTTGTTGTGCAGGGTCTTCTCAACGTTATCTTTATAACCTGAATTAGCGTTAGCCCTCCCTATACCATTTTCTTAGCAAGAATGTTATCTTAAACGTCTTTCTGGGAATTAAATCCATTGAGTAGGGTTGGGGATGTCTGAGGCCTGGCAGGGGAGAGGGGGAACATCTGAGACCTGGGTGAAGGGATCCTGTCAAAGGCCTTAGGAGTGCCCTATCAGCTCTTCAGTCAGCTCCTGTCTCGCAGCTGGGGCCAGGGACCACTGCCTGCTTTCAGCAGCTATTATTATGAGCATTTTCTAATTTAGTTATATTTGTTTTAGCCAAATAGCATGAGTATGAAAGTGACTTCCTACCCCTGCAAATAGGTTGTGACTTTGCCCCATCAGCTCTCATCAGTTGGCATTCCTGCTTCAAACAATGGGTCCAACCAACCAACCAGCCATCTGCGTGTACATGTTTTCATACTCAGCAAGGTGCTTCTTCATTTCAGAAAACCGATAAAAAGGAAATTTCGGGAAGTTTGGAGACCATCAGTGAGCCCATTCCTCAGCCTATGCCTTTCCCACCTAGCATTATCAGGTCGGGATCCCCAAAACTGGATCCTTCTGAGGTCTACCTGAAATCGAAGATTTTGTATGAGGATAAGCGTAAGTAGTTGTGGGTATTTCGGAGCACATGGGCCAGAGTAAACTGGAGCTTTTTTTTTTAAAAAAACCTCATCTTTCACAACTGTTTTCCATGTCACACTCTATTGGAAAGTTATTCTTTCATTCCCATCAGCCTGGATTTAAGGATCAGCTCTGCCATTTACTTGCTGAGCAGGTTATGTGGGCTGTTAAGTTCCCAGCTAGAGAAAGGGACCAATCATAGGTAGTGTTTTTAATCTTCTTTCAAAATTATATTGTTTTGCAAAATTAGGCTGGGCAGTTCATTTGGGATACTCTTCTGAGCTAAACATTTGTCTTAGTAGAAGAAAGGTGTTTTAAGGGTCCCCCATTCCTAAGATTTAAGGTACTTTACCCTAATATTAATTTGACAATTTTAATTCATCAAGTCGTTAAACCTATCAAACTTGGGTTGGATAATTCTGAATCTAACAATACCAGCTTCAAAGTTTTAGGAGTTGCTGGCAGGTGGTGCTGACTATGTGGCGGTGAGACTCGATGAACCCAAGCTAGTTGGGTGCGCGGTTATTTTCCAGAGCTCAGAAAAAGGATTTGCAATGAACTTTTCACAGTGTTACATTTGTGTGTAAATTTTCACATAGCAAGTTCTGAGCTTAGAGTTTATTAAAGTCTCGTATCTACTCTAATAATATCAACTCTCTATAAATACTATAAATCAATATAGACTAAATCAAGATTTTTTTTTTCCTGCTTCTCCTTAGCACCAAACA
Organism: Uropsilus gracilis; assembly: GCA_004024945.1. NCBI lineage: Eukaryota > Metazoa > Chordata > Mammalia > Eulipotyphla > Talpidae > Uropsilus > Uropsilus gracilis. The sequence continues at coordinate 105,390 of PVHY01001685.1, forward strand.
CCAAAGATTTGGATGTTTTTCTTCGGAAGCAGGAATCGGGGTTCGGCTTCAGGGTGCTGGGAGGAGATGGCCCCGACCAGTCTGTAAGTGTAAATTCTTTGGAATTGGCCTGTTCCTGGTAAAATATCCAGGCAGCAGTTGGGATGAGCAGTTTTGTTTTATTTCCAGTTTGATTTTTTTTTTAAAGATTTATTTTCTCTAATGGTTTCATTCATATGAGGAAAAAACTGCATCTCTACCCATGTCATAATCCCTCATTTAAGTGTAGCTGAGGCTGAAGATTATTGGTAAAAAGTGAATGTCAGCTGTGAATTGGACAGTGATTAATTTATTTACTGACATATGTGCCTAAAGCTTATTTTAATTTTTTATTTGCTTTTGCCTTTGTTAAACAGATTGTACGCTGTCTTCTTTCTCTAAAAAGCTATCATCCAGAGTCCTGTTTACTCTAATCACTAGCTCCTGGAGCTCTGCTCCACATTTTGCATGCCATTTCATCTCTTACCGAGAAACTGGAAGAATGTGAAATAATTAACATTTCTGTCCAGAAAACGTAGCGATTATGTTTGCAGAGTACTTAAAATCTAAAATTCTATTTATGCACCATTTCCACTTAAAGTTAATTTAGAGAACAAATGAAGTGGGTTCTAAGTTTTGCCCTTAGTTTGAATGACAAAAATGTAATGTGCATTTCAGAATTTACGAAGTATTTAAATTTTCTTTTGTAGAGCACTGAGAAAGACTACATTGTTATCATGCCTGGAAGTTAGATAACTGTAATCCTTTAAAGTGACAGCCTTCTTTCTTTCTGTATAGAACATTTGATTCATGTATAAAATTGTGCACCAGGCATAGTGGCTGCAGTTAGAATACTTGCAGACAAAGTTAGCAGTGGCTTGCCCTATCCAGGGTAAATATAAGTAAGATGCCTTGATTGGTGGAGCTTCCTATTTTTTTTGATGCTCATAATGTTCATATAGACATTTTATGAGTTCATCTTGGGGAAGTCTTTCTTTTCTCTTAATGTCCAGCTTTAGCAGCTCTAAAACTACATGTTGGATGAACTGGTAGGGCTCTCATTGATAGTGAGCAGAAATAGCTCATTCTGTTCACCTAGAAGTGCATGAGCCTCAGGCCCCTCCATTGTCTTTAAATACTTTATGGTTAGAGATTAGGGAACAGGACATGTTTCTCTGTTGTATGCACCGAGCTGTACTCATAGCCACCTGTGGTGGAAGCATCGGCAGGTTACCCCAGCTGCCGTCAGCACCACTGTGTAGTACTCCATGTTCGCTGGTGGCATTCAGTAGACTTTGTATTCCTTCAGTAGCTACTCCAAAGAATTGCTTGGTCTGAGTTTAATGTCTTTGTTTTGCTGTAGTGATGGAGGTGGTTGTGGTGCTGTATATGTTACAGAACAGCTGTATGTTCTACCTTTGTTGTATGGAGGATTCAGAGGGATTACACACTGTGGTCATTACAAGTCCCATTTGGGAGAATCAAACTTCCTACAAGACTAGTATTTCAAATATGGCTGTTTTCACAGTAGAATTCTAAAAATCTGTTGGTATGGATTGCTGGACTGTATAGATCACCCTCCTCCGCTTCTCTGGTCAGATATACATCGGGGCCATCATCCCCCTGGGCGCAGCTGAGAAAGACGGTCGGCTCCGCGCAGCTGACGAGCTGATGTGCATCGATGGCATCCCTGTGAAAGGCAAGTCACACAAGCAAGTCTTAGACCTCATGACAACAGCTGCTCGAAATGGCCATGTGTTATTAACCGTCAGAAGGAAGATCTTTTATGGGGGTATGTGAACCTGCTCCTGTCCAACAGCTAAAAACAGACATAGTTTCTGTGTGGTTCTGCAGTTACTTTGTTTATATGGTATAAGGGAAAACTTGAAACCCACAGCCTTATTGTGGAAGGTCAGAAGGACCAGAGAAATAGTGATATTATTGTCAAAAAAAAAGGGAGAGATTTGGGACCTCTGTTTTTAGACTGTACCAATAATTTGATGGATTTTGCCAGCATGATATTATAAATGGGATGATCAGACTGAGTCTGTAGTTTGAATAAACACACACAAGCATTTAATCATATCTTAGTAGCTCAACAAAAGATCTGGGATCTTAATGAAAACCCAAAGATTCCATATGTTTTTACTTAAGCTTGGGCATAATACAGTTTAACACATATGAGTGCTCGCCATATGTCCAGACATGTGGATTCTTCTCTCTACAACATGTGATGTACATGCTGCCGGCATAAGATCTTAAAAAGGCAATCCTGTAGCACAAAATGACAGCCTCATGCAGGTAGGCACTTTTATCTTTCTAGTTAGCTTCTGTTCCCCCAGCACTTGGAAGAAGGCCTTCCTAGGACAAAATGAGCATCAACAGGGATTTGTTGGCTGATGAATATTTACATGACTTTTAAAAACGAGGCCCTGTTTCTTATTTGCAGTATCCCACAAAGGTCTGCCTCTCTGAGCAAATACCATGCGTTTGATTTGAATGCATGACTCCTCATTTTGTTTATAGTAAAGTCAGTACATAAATACATATAATAAAATCCATGCTAGTTTGCAACTAGGGGTTCATTCTAGTTAGAGACCATTATGAAGAAGTTTTATAGTAATTTGATATTATTGGAGATATTTTAGAGAATTCATTCCAACCGTGCGTTATCCTCCCAGAAAAATCCTTGAATATTTCATGATGGGCTGCTGATGGCATTTTGTCGAGATTCTAGAACATATTTTCAGGATCATGGAGATTTTGAGCCAAAAGCCTCTCACTGTGTTCCTCCTCAGTGGCGTGTGTTGTGGTCGTAGTATCAAATGATGGCTCAAAGTTTGTCCTTTTTTTTTTTTTTTTTAAAGTCCATTAGGACCAGCTTGTGCCATTGTTGATTTCCTTATCAACTTGTTAAAATTACTGACCAGAGATAAAGCTCTTGATGGAGTCAAAACAATTTCAGGAAGACTTTTTTTTTTTTTTTAATTTTACTATCCAATTTCCTGGAAGTTTGGAAAGACCTTTGTTTTTTTATTTAATTTATTTACTTATTTATTTTTTGAGACTAGGTCTCGCTGTTTTTGCCCATGGAACCGCAGGCTCAATGCTGCCCATGGTACCACGGACTCAAGCAGTCCCCAGCCTCAGCTTCCCAGGTAGCTGGGATTACAGGCACGCGCCACCACACCCAGCTGTATTTTTTTGGAACTAGGTCTCACTACCTTGCCCCTGGCGGGACTCGAACTGCGATCCCTGGCCCCGGCCATGGCTTCCTAGGCTGCCGCTTACAGGCATGCGCCACCGTGCCTGGCCTTGGAAAGACCTTTTTTAAAGTGCATGAGCATCGTGCATTCTCCCAGTTACATGCTTGCAGCGGCTGGTCAGGAAGCCCTGCGGACGCTGCTGCCTCCCTTGGGCTCTGGCTCTGTCTGGGACTCACGTGGGGGAGGAGCTGCTTCTCGCTCTTCTTGTTCTTAGAAACTTTTCTTGGGCGCGGCTTGCGCCGAACGAAGCACCTTGCTCTCCGGAGATCATGTTGCTCCAGAAATACTCAGACCGGTCATGTCTGTTGCAGAGAAACAGCCGGAGGATGACGGTGCTCAAGGCTTCGCTTCGACCCAGAATGGATCACCCCGTCTGAGCCGAGCTGAGGGCCCGGCCAGGCCTGCCCCCCAGGAGCCCTACGATGTGGTCTTGCAGCGAAAAGAAAACGAGGGGTTCGGCTTTGTCATCCTCACTTCCAAGAGCAAACCACCCCCAGGAGGTGAGGACCGCTTCCTGTCTCCTCTTGTCCCACCCTGCACTCTGCCACTGCCGAGCTCCCCCTGGCTTGTGCCGCTCGTTAGGAGTTACTTACAAGTTGCCTAGAGTCTTTTTACGAAGGAGAAGCATTTTCTTTATTTTCAAAATTAAGTAATCTGAATTCTCGGCTACAGGTTTATCATCTCAGATTCCGTAAAATAACTTTTTAGTAGTCTGGCTGGCCTCAGGATTGTACCGCGGCCACCATCAGGGATGTATAGAATTTGTGCAAAGACAGTGCGGAATTTTTTTACAATACAGGGGCATAGGTTTGTTTGTGTTTTTTAATTAGAAGGAATTGGATATACAGAAATGAATTAATGTTAGCAGTTGTGAAGAATCAAAACAGATTAATAGAAAAATCTGGACCCAAATATATCTTAAATAGTCCCTTTGTACTCTTTTATAACTACCATATTCTAGTTGTAAAGCAACCATCTTGAATAATAAGAGGCACTCTATTTATGCTTCACTGAAAGGTGAACTTTTGTCAAATCCTTAAATAATCAGTGTCCTGAATCGAGTTTAACAGAATATTTTCACCTGGGAAGGATTATTATTTCCCTCTCCCTGCCTCCCTCCCTTGCTCTCTCTCTCTCTCTCTCTCTCTCTCTGTATTTATATAGTTATAATAATATTCTATGTATTATATATGTATTTCCCTAAAAAAAGGAGGAGTTACATCTAATAATGTAATAATGTTCAGGACTGTTGTAATTCAGCAAATTAAATATGTCTTTGTGTTTCTCAGAAACAGTCATCTTTAAAAATAGTTATCCAGAGTCCAAAGGAATAGGATGCAGATGACAGAAATCTTTGCCCACATGTAATGTGTCCTTGCCTTTGTCCATGGATTATATTCTGCAATGGTAGTGGGATCCTCGTAGACTAGATGGTCACTAAAGCCATCATTTAAAAAAAAAAAAGAAAAACACTTTCAGAAAGTATTGTGAGCCAAACCAATTTGCAAAAACCTTACTGAAATTAATACAGATGTGTAAAAGAAGAAGATTCTGGGATATGGATGAGTTATTACTAATAGTATCAGGTCACTGCTCACTGATACTGGTTTCCATTTTCCAAAAGCAGTTGCTATGGTAACACTTGGAACTGGAACTGTCACTGATGCTGTGCAGATGATTGTGTGGCCTGTGTCAGGAAAATGAAAGGCAAGCAGCCTGAGGTGAATTTTATGTGATGTCACTGGAAATAAGTATTTCCAAAAACAATCAGCCATTTTAGATAATCATATTCCCATTCTAATAGCGTAATCTCAGACATTCACATTAGCAAAAATAGTGAGACTGTGACTTATGATACTAGATGCTAACTACTTTTTACATTGAAGATATTCCATTTCTAGCAGTATAGGAATTAAAGGAGAGTCAAGTGTTCCACATACACCTAAGCAGTTCTAGTAGTTCAGTAAAATAAGTTGCAAGACTTGGCCCTATTTAATCATTTTTATATTTAAATTCACATTCTATTACATTTAAATATATTTTTTAATCTGTGTGTAGGTCCATTTATATTTAGATTTTTAACATTTTAAACATTTGTTTAAATGGGTTTTTTTAAGGGTTCTGCCTACTGTTAATATTAGATCTTTGTGTAAGATAGTGTCAGTGTTGGGCTTTGTAATCAGGGCTTTGGATTCAAGCCCTTGCTGATATCTTTTAATAGCTGCCTGATCTTGAGCAGATCACGCTCCAAGAGCTCTGGTTTCCTCTGTAAAATGAGGATGATAACACTTGATGTCTTGTTTGAGTGGGAGAACTCAGATTGTGCATGAGAGGCCCCGTGCTTGTACCGCCAATAACCGTTAGCTGTTGTTTGCACTTGCTGTGGCCTCTGCTACCATTATCATCATGGTTATTTATGAATTTGTCACTGTCTCTGGAGTTTTTATTTTTTTTTTAAAGAAACTTTAAGAACTTTATCAATACTTGAGTAATGAGGTGGGAAAGAAAGCCAAATTAAAATGTAAGATTGAGGCAACAGCTAATACGTGGCAGGAAATGAGTGTTTGCAGCTCATTAATTATCAGCCTGAATGGCAAATTAGGTCAATGAATTTTGCATAAAGTACTTGAGATTTTGAGTCATGATGCAAGACCAGAATTGGTAATTTCACTAAAATGCCGGTTAATGATCACCAAATGCTGAACTCTACAAGCATTCTTCTTGGAGCTCCATTTATCTTGTAGGTACAAGGGCCCTGAGGACACTTCCATGGGTTTTCACTCAGACTGAGTGGTTGCTGCAAACTGCGTAACAGAGACTGGCCGGTTCAGAAGGGAGGTAGCATAGGCAGAGGCAGGAACCATGTCTGTCATTATATATCATCCTTGAAGGAACTGGTCTTGGTATACATTAGTATTTTTTTCCCTCTGATTAAAATGTTCTCTGGTGACATTTGTCACAGGAAGAGTCCCTAGTGGCATCTCTCATATGAGTTATAAAAGTCTGGGATTCTCTGCCAGTGCCTTTTTCAAATCTCAGGGATCCCAGTCCGCGTCCTCACTGGATGACCCAGTGTGTGTATGTGCTGAGTGGAGAAGAGTACTCAGAAGAGACATCTAGGCAGGCGAAAGGAATGTGGCTAGGCTTGCAGGAACTTTGGAGATTTTAGTGTTTTCTTATTTACTTTTTAGTCCTAGCTGCAAAGGATTTTTTTCAAGGCAGGGACATTTTCTATGACCATCCTTTTCCTGAAAAGAAATGTTTTAAGAGACTGAAGTGATCCCCACAGCTATGAGACAGATTTAGGCCAAAGAAGAATGAAGACAGATAAACTCTCCGGCACGTAAACCAGCCACCGCAAGGCAGCGCCTCCTTGCCTACAGCTGCAGGCATCACCTTGAAAATGTCTCCATCTGTTCAGAAGTGACCTTTCTCCTGGTGGTTCGCTATTTTAACTGCCTTGGCGGGACCACCCTACAAAGGCCAAGGCAGGAGCAACCTGGTGACTCTCACCTTCCCGCACCTGGACAGCTGACCTTTCAAAAAGTCCGGAGCAAGATACGCCAGTTCCTTTGGACCCAATTGCTCACACAGTGAGAAAGGAACCACAGAGGCTTGAAGAGATTGTTTCTGTGGGATGCCTTCCTGAGCCTGAATGCCTTCCCCCCCCTTTCTTTATGCCAAGTTGCTGGTCTTCTTCGCAGGAGAGCTAGCAGGAACTCCGTGTCCAAGCAAATCTCCTCAAAGGTGGAGAAGAACTGAGGTCTTGGTCAGTGCGGGGCAGCCATAGGACGTGTGCTGCGTGCCCTGTCTGAGGCGCGTGGGCAGCGTGGCCGCGCTGCTCCGCCTAACGATTCCGCATGTCGCGAAGCTGGAGTAGTACGTGCTTGGTGCCTTTCAGAGCCGCACACGGCTCCTGCTTCCCCCCACCGACTTCCTCTATTTAAGGCGAAATCTCTGGCTGTATCATCCCGGAAAAGCCAGGCGGGGCGACGTCCGCAGGGACAGAAATCACGAGTCACTTCCACTCCAGATGGTGGCTCCTGAAATGTCCCCGACACGCACCTACGTGTGACTCAGAAGCACTAGTGAGGAGCCCTCTTTACTATAGGAATGAAACAGATTCACAGCGTCATTCTCAGCTACAAACGGTCCCCCTTCGAGGCACTCAGATGTTCCCAGCATGACCGCTGGGGCTGATTGGCCTCCCGGCCTAGGCGAGAAGCTTCCCGGAGGACGTAGGAAGAATGTGTTTCTTGGTGTGAGAGCCCCTGGTTGAACGATGACATGATCTCCTGAGTGTCCGAGAGCTCACTTCAAGCCATTAGCCTCGCCGAGTGTTTCTCATCCTGAGCTGAGGGAAGCCTCCTGCGGGACGTGCGAGAAACACCTGGACCGGCACGGACGCCCCTCACGGATGCCTCGGGCTCAGCCTGCACCTTCCTGGCAGGGCTGCCGCCGTGAGCCAGATGATCTTACCGCTGAGCGGTCACTGCTCTGGTTCTTCCCAGAGCCCCTGATTTTAAAAAAGATCCAGAGGCATAAATAAAAGGGTTCAGCTTGGCTGCAGAACTAAGTATGAGTCATTTTAACGGTCAGTCATCCCACTGTACTTGGCTTCCTGACACAGTGACGTCTGGACCCTAAACTCGAGTATGCGCTGCATTGATCCTCCTGGCTCCTTATGGCCGTCAGCACCCCCTAAGGATGGTCTCCTGGGATCAGTTTCTAAAATAGCCACGAACTTGATGCTGCCTGAGCAGCTGCCAACAAACAAACATCCCATCGGTGAGATGCCATCAGCATCGGTGAGGTGCCTCAAGTGGGATGACAGGGGTGACAGTATAAAAACTGAAAGCTTTGTGGTTAGTGGATAGTCACAAAGGGTTATATGCTGCGACGTGAGCTGTGTAACGAGTATCTCTGCACGTGACCCAAAAGTAGACCATCGTGTGAAAGTCATTACCCTCAGATTGGGCGATCGGGTGTGGCCTTTCCTGGCGATGTTTTTAAAGGTTGTTCTTTGATGTTATGTTGAATTTTTAAATAGTGATGACAGTGACGATGATAACTCTCAGGTATCAATGTATATCTTAAGTAACTGGAAAAAAAAATCTGGGGATTTTTTTTCCTCAGTTATTCCTCATAAAATCGGCCGCGTCATAGAAGGAAGTCCAGCCGACCGCTGCGGGAAACTGAAAGTGGGAGATCACATCTCTGCGGTGAACGGGCAGTCCATCGTTGAGCTGTCACACGACAGCATCGTCCAGCTGATCAAAGATGCCGGGGTCACCGTCACGCTCACGGTCGTCGCTGAAGAAGGTAAGGAGCCAGAGGACCTCAGCCACGACCCTGCAAGAGGTGGTGGCTTCCCCTACCCCCCGCCCCCACCATCGATATCACCGCAGAGATAGAACCATGTAGAGACCCTGGAATCTCCTCCTTTGCCTTTTCCATTGTGATGAATTTAAATGACAGTTGATTATAAAGTTGTCAGTAACTTGAGAACAGTCATCCATCTGGTGAGGGGCGGCCATTTACCCGTGTGCTGGAGAAGCGAGCACCCAGGAGTGAGAGATGGGTAAAACCTTTCACATCTTATTTTCTTAAAATAATGTCTTAGGATTCTGTTGCAGGGAGAGAAAATCCTCTACAGAGTTCAAAGCTAGTCACTGTTGGATCTAAGCCTTTCATGTCAGGCCCAGGCCGTGGGGGGCCCTCGTGGGGCAGCGCTCTGTCTGGGCCGCTGCTGTGTAAGTGGGGGCACCGTGAGTAGGTAGGAAGGCCAGAAAGTAGGGCATAACACACGTCCAGTGTCTTGCCTCGCTTAAAAGCTGCCTTTTGATCCCTAAGAATTTCTAACTAGGAGCCATGCGCACAGCACCAGTTAACATTCCTTGTTTGTGAATTACAAAGCAGTCATCATCTGGGACTCACTTTTCCTGATTTTGTGAAACTGAAGAGAACCAAAAACAGCAGACTTACGGAGGGCCAGTCTTCGATGCTGAAAGGTCTCTTGTCCGCTGCTGTCTAGTTCAACCTCATCCTCCCCTGAGTCCTCTCATCTGAATCATTTCCAGGACTTTTATTTTTATGTTCCTGCTGCGCCATTTTGTGCACCATCAGGCCCGCCGTGGGCAACTCTCAGCCTTGGAGTCAGACCACAATAGAGTCACCATGTTCTCTTTCCCAGCGCACGTGACCGCGTAGTCTCAGCGTGTGCTAGCACTATGCCACGCAAAACAATGCACTTTGTCTTAACTGAAAATGCTGTATTGCTAGAAGATGCTCGCCACTGTGTGAGCCTCCAGCAGGTCATCTGTGCCGGTGGGGATCTTGCTGACTGACAAGGGTGCTCAAGGGACTGGCTCTTTCTGAAGACACCAACCAAATTTGCTGCATCAAGTGACTCTTCTTCCAGGACAGATTCTCTGTGCTTTGGAGTGCTGTTCGATGGCATTTTACCCAGAGAGCTTCTTTTACAACTAGAGTTAAACCTAGCAAGCCCTCTACTGCTTTATCGACAAAGCTCTTGGAATAGTCTCATTTCTGCATTGTCCATGTCAGCAGTATCCATAGCCTGTGTTATATGCTCATCCATAAACAACAACTCCTCATCTGTTAGTCTTTTTTTTTTTTTTTTTTTTGAGACTTGGTTTCACTATTTTTGCCCATGGAATCGCAGGCTCACGTTGCCTGGGTACCATAGACTCAAGCAATCCCCAGCATCAGCTTCCCAGGTAGCTGGGATTACAGGCGCACACCGCCACACCCAGCTCTTTTTTTGGAACTAGGTCTCTCTACGTGCCCCTGTGGGATTCGAACAGTGATCCTTGGCCCTGGCCGAGGCCTCCTTGGCTGCCGCTTACAGGCATGTACCACCATGCCCAGCCTCCTCATCTGTTAGTCTTATCATGAGATTGGAGCTATTGATCACATCATCAGGCTACACTTCCACTTCTTGTGCTGTCTCCCCCACATCTGTAGTTCCATCCTCCCTCTAAGGTCGAATCCCTGAGTCCTCCATGAAGGTCTTACTTGGAAACTAGTAAGTCTGAATGATCAAGGTACATTGGCTCTCTTTCCCGTGTGTTGGATCAGAAGCTACTAGTTAAGTACGCTCACACTGCCATCGTGATACAGATTCCATGCAGGGAAGTAGGCATACTTCAGTGTTGGCTTTTGCTGATGAAAGGAAGCTATTTAGCACCATATTTAGGAGTATTATATAATTGACAGTAAATTATTCTCTGCTGCTATGAAGAACATGGTTCGATCTAAATATTTAATACAGCGGTTAGACTCACAGACCCGGTCCTGCCTGCTAGCTGTGACACCAAGGACAGTCACATCTGTCCACGGTGTAGGCTCTGCCTCCCCTTGCACTGACAGGCAGGACCAATGAGTTGTGACTAAGAATGTTCAGACTCAGGAATCTGGAAAGAGTGACTGTAATGCCCTTTACAGTTCACTGACCGCCAAATGAGTAGATACGATACCACCAACGCCTATCTCTTTTTTGTCTCTCTGGGTTCCTGTTTAACTCCTCAGTCATCTGTTGTCATTATTTTGAAGTGCTGGTCTCATATTTGGCTGGTGGGAGCTACCTTACACTTCCTTTGTCCTCATAACCGGTGGTCCTCCTGATTGAGGTTGGTCAGTCACAGGAACAAAGACTCTGCAAGGCGAGCCCAGAATAACTTCTCTGACCTAGCAAGTTATTCTGAGCTCATTTTGTACTCTTTTCTCTTTTTCCTTTTCTGAAGACAATCACAAAGGTTCAATATTCTACGCAGAGCACGTGGTGGCAGCTTGCTATGAACATTAGTCTTGTGTAGCTGTCTCCCTACTAAGCTGGTCTCCTCCCAAGACAAGGAAAATATTATCACTTGGCTTTGGTGTTTAGTCGATGCTCAGCCCCCCCCCCAAAAAAATTTGTTAATCTCTACTTTCTTTTAGTCAATGTTTCCCTTTTTTACCCCCCTCATGAAATACCATGTTTTATGCCCTTGATAATGTTTCTCCCCTCAGGTGTGGTTGCAGTAGCTCTCCCACCACCAAACCACCCACCATCCTTCACCACTGGCCTTTGTTCTCTCCTTCCCCATGCTCGGCCTACCCTCTCCCCTCTTGGATACCATAGACCTATGGTCAGTTTTCAAGGGTTGGTTTTCAAGTTGACCCTTTGTTTGGCTTCTCTGTCTCCCACGTGTAAGTCATAGCATCTGGTGTTTATCTTCTCTTCTGGCTTATTTCCCTTCCAACTCCATGTTGCAAATGGCCTGACTTACTCTTTTTTGACTGCTGAGTAGTATTCTGTTGTGTATATAGACCATATCGTCTTGACTCAGTCATCTGTTTGGGGCATTTAGGTTGTTTCCACATCTTGGTATTGTTAGGTAGTGCTGCAGTGAACACAGACGTGCAGGTTTCTTTTGGGGTGTGTGTGTGTGTGTGTGTGTGTATGTGTGTGTGTGTGTGTGTGTGTTCGTTCATTCTTTGGGTGTGGAATTGGTGGCTCAATTGTATGGCACATCCATGTTTAGTCTTTCGGGGAACCTCCCCACAGCTTTCCCTAGGGGCTGGACCCGGCTCCTTTGTATAAAATGTTTTCTGAAGGAAGGAATGAGTAAATGGATGAATTGAACAAAAGGTTGAATGAATGAGCAGAGCAAGTCAGATTTTCAGAGGCCGTCTGAACCCAGCAGAGGAGATGCTTCTGACAGATTACACCCACTGACAGGTGCTAGTTCCTTGTACCTTCCATTTCTTTACCAACAGAATGGGAGTTTAGGAGAGGATTGATCATGACCTTGAACGTAGTCTGCACGGTTACCCAGAGCGACTCGCCTCAGGGCCCGGCTTGCTCCCTCCTTCAGTCTCTACTCAGACCTTCCCTCCCATGGACATAGTGAGTGAGTGATATGTGGCGAATACCATCCTAAATAGTCGGAATCTCCTAGTTCATTTACACAGTGTGATTCCATGTATATGCTTACTTCCCCATCCTGGGAAAGAGTCACCGTGCAGTGAGGTTGTGTGCCCAGGGCCACAAAACTGCTAAGTGGCAGAAAGGAATTTGAGCTGGGCAGCGTGGATCCTGCCAGTTTTCTCCTTACTCCTGTAACCCTTCCCCTGGCAGCTCCCGGCCTCCTCAGATACCTCATCCTGCTTGGCATCTCCGCATTGCATTTCTCTGTGCCTGAGACCATTTAACTCTGTTTATTGTTCATCTTCCCGACTAAACTGTAAAGTCACAAGATGCGTGAAGTTAGAGATTTTCCCATGTTCATGTGCTAAATCCCAAGGACCTCAAACACTGTGAGGTACAGTCTATGTGCTCAGTGAAGGATTTTTTTGAATGAAGGATTCCTTTCAGTGTGGTTTTGATCAGCTTTCCCTTTCTCAGTATCTTTACCAAGATCACCGTAGCTTGCTTTTTAGTCTCAAGTTTATTCTGTGGCCCAATTAAAACAGCAGGCCTCAGCCACAGGGAACAGCATTCGAGGTTGTTCTGGGGAGAATGGCTGCAGCGTGCTGGGAGCACCGAGCCTGGCATGCGGGAGTGGAAGAAGCGGCTAGCAATAGCAGTAGTAGAGAGCCATTTTCTCAAACTGTCTACAGCAAAGGTAGACTATGGGTTTTGCCCCCATCTGTCATTGACCAGCATCTTTGTGAATTGGCAGTAAAAATTAAGTGACAAGTAAAGCAACATTGTCCAGCCGCTACCAACTCCTAGTGCTGACTCTCTGTGCATATCATAACCCTAACTGACCCCCTCCTCCCTTGGACTGTGTTTTTCCCCAAAATCACCCTTTCTTGTGGATGGTGTTTTCTCTAAGAGGTTGTCCTAAATTAGTCTTTCTTTTTCTTTTTCTTTTTTTTTTCTGTTTTTTAAGAGTAAACGTTAGCTTTAGCATTCAGACCTGGATACATCTAAACGCAGTCTCAAGGTTTCCTGTCTCAGGGTTCAGGTAAAGTGGACGAGTGAGGGGACTCTCCCTCCCGCACACAGACTTGCAGATTATCTCCTGCGCAGGCACTACCCCGTCACGTGTAAGCATAGGTGACATGTAGAACCAAATCTTCGTGAGTACAGGTTATTTTATTATGTCCTAGATTTTTAATAAATTATGGAGACTTTGCCCACTACTCATTTTCTCAGGGAAAAGATAATAGAAGACATTCTTTCTGTTCACAAAAACCCCATTCATGGAGTTTGTAAGCCTTCCAAGTTGCTCGGTGGATCCAGTATGAGATCTTCGAGCTACGCTCACGGAGCCTATGTTTTAGCTCCGAAGCTTTTCAGAAATCACAGGCTCAGCAGAGCTTCAGAGCAGTCTTCGTCCCAGCTGGTTCTGTTCCCTTCTCTCCTCAGCCACCCTGCATGGCAGACATGGCGGCGCGTCCCCTCTACCCTTTCTTCCCCTCTTGCTAGATAGATACTCTTAACTTTTGTGTTTATTTTGCCAAAGAAATGGCCAACCACGTTCCCAGGCTGAGTGTGACGTTGGGTATCAAAACGCAGGCGCAGCCCTGACCGGGCCTGTGAGCCAGCCCGGCCCTGCCTCCCCGGCTTGTCCCCAGCATGAAGCGGGAAGTGAGCACGCCGGGCTGTCTTACCGATAAGAAACCTTTGCGTGCTATTATTTCTCAAAAGCAACTTCCAGTTTCATGCCAGGCCTCGTTGGCTTCAGTTTTAAGAGTGAGCCGGTCACCAGAGGCTCCCGAGGGCCCTGCCAGGCGGGTCTGGTGGTGGCACCTTATCTTTGTTTTGTTTCCCATTATCTGTTTATCCCACTGGTCTCCATTCCCACACTCCAATCTTTCTCCCTACTCCCACTCGCAGCCATTCCAGTGCTTTATGAGCCTCATTTTTGTGCCCTTTTAACAGACAGTTTTTGTGTGTTGGCATTTATTTTTGAGTTAAATAAGTGGCATCATGTTATATAGATTTTATACTGGTTTGCTTTTTGTTTTTGCTCGGAATCAAATAATTTTTTTTTCATCAATGTCATTTTATCGTTCCAGGATCCAGTTCAGGATTGTACATATAGCCTTTAGTTGTTTTTTTTTTTTTCTTCTCAATTGAGGGTTAATTCATATGCTATAAAATTCATTATTTTAAGGTGTATTGTTCATGGGTTTTTAGCATCTTCATAAAGTTGTGCAGCTATCACCACTAATTCCAGAATATTCTATCTTCCCTACAAGAATCCACTAATCTACTTTCTGAATCGTAGGATTTGTGAAGCATTCATATAAATGGAATTATATATGACCTTTTGCATCTGACTTCTTTGACTTGGATGTTTTCAGGATTCATCCAAATTATAGCATAAAAGTGAATATTATTCCATTATGTACACATTTATTTTGCTTCTCTGTTCACCACTTAATAGATATTTGGGCTTTTTTTTTTTTTAACACTCTGTGACTGTTGTGTAACTCTATGCTACTGTGAACATTGGTCTAAGGTTTTGTACAATTGTATGTTTCCATTTTTGCTGGTGTATACTAGGAGTTGAATAACTGAACTTTAGCTAGTTGTGTTTACCTTGTTTAGGAACTGGCGAAACTTTCTCTAGCAGTGTATGAGGCTTCAGTTTCTCTACATCCTCATCAACATTTATTTTCTGTTTATTTGATCTTACTTTGCCCATTCTAGTAGTACCTCACTGTGGTTTTGACTTAAATTTCCCTGATGACGTTGATGATCTCTTCATGTGCTGTGGGCCATTTATACATCTTCTTTGAAGACAGGTTTATTCACACCCTTAACTCACTTTTAATTAGCCTATCTGTCTTTTTTATTGTTGAACTCTAGGTTACATATTTATGTATTCTTGTACTGGCTTCTTGTGTGAATGCACAGCTTGCAAGGATCTCCTTCCGTAGTTGTCTTTCACACTTTGTTAGGACTGTCCTTTGATACACAAAAACTTGCTGTTGATTATGTCCAGTTCATCTAGATTTCCTGTGGCTGCTTGTGCTTTCGGTATCACAGCGTCATGTGCTTTAGAAATTGATCCATGTTACTGGGTGAACATTAATTGTTTTCAGCTGCTTGACAGTTTTCCATGTGCATATTTACCGCACTTTAGTTGAACCCCCCCCCCCCCATGGAAAGCCACCTGTGTTCAACTCCATAGACGCCAAAACACCTCATGCAGCCTCATAGCTGTGCCTCAGAAGGGAGCCTGGGCGTTTCTTGCCATACAGTTGCTTGGTACAGTTGCTTCAGTGCACTGAGTTCTCTTCTGTCAGACCTGCTGCTTCCACCTACGCCCCCTCAAGCAGAAGGTTGCAGCTGCATTGACCTTCGTCTCATGCCACTGTCCAGCAACATCCAGCGTTCACGTGGAAAGCAAGCAAAGTGCTGTCCTATTCTTTAACTGGTGTTTCTGGTTACCCAGAGTTTGAGCTTCTCTTCAGATGCTTGTGTCATGAATTACCTTGTTCATGTCCTTTATTCATTTTTCTATTTCTTCTTAGTACTTAAGGATTCTTTGTGA
This sequence comes from Uropsilus gracilis, assembly GCA_004024945.1. NCBI lineage: Eukaryota > Metazoa > Chordata > Mammalia > Eulipotyphla > Talpidae > Uropsilus > Uropsilus gracilis. The sequence continues at coordinate 121,189 of PVHY01001685.1, forward strand.
GTTAAAAGGTTTCCGTCCAACTTGGTTTTAGAAAGTACAAATATTCTCTCCCATCTGTATACTCTCTTTGACCATGGTACCCTTTCTTGTATTCTTTTCATCTTCAGTCTATCATGCTGCGTGGTTCTTCAATTTATTTCTGTGTTAAATCTGTTCCATTTCTGAAAGTTGCATATTCATTCCATGATACCTGACAGACCTATGTTCTAATTTTATCTGAAATTCCTCAAGAGTAAGGCAATGAGTTAAGAACCGCTCTTCCAAGCAATGATAGTTAAACTTCTGCAGGAGTTACTATATGTAGTTACTTATATTACTAGGGGCTAAATACAAAATCCCCTTGGCTAAATATACCACAGCAGCAAACATTATAATATACTGGGAAGTACCTCTATCAGGAATCAGAACCTTGTGAGAGAACTTCCTGAAACTCTACTGAAGATATGAAAAATGACATGAATAATTGAGGAGACATCCCAAGCTCTTCCGTAGGATGACTTAATATTTAAAGGTACAAACTTACCCAAGGTGAAAATACATGCTCACCAAATCCCAATAAAACTTGTGGCTATTTTGTCCATGTTGGCTGGAGAAGCCTAATAATTTGCTGTAAAATTTCTATATGGAAAGTTTCATGAATGCTTAGATGACTGAGAGTGGGGTTAACAGGGAAGAGGAGAAAAACTTGCCTTAAAACAGATAGAGATGATATACTACACAGTTACAGATGAAATAAATATATATCCCAAGAACAAATAACCCAATAAAACAGAATAAAGAGACTGGAGACCTACATTTAAGGCAGAAGTTAATACAAAGAATAGATGGCTCCATAAATCAAAGAGGAAAAGAAGTGCTATTTTTAATAGTTGGTGCTGGAAAAACTGATGCTCGATAAGATTAAGAAGTGAAACTTAATCCCTCCCAAGCTACACCCAAAGGTAGGCTGCAGGTGGATAAAAGAGCTGAACGTAAAATTATAAATCTAATAGCAGGTAATATAAGGGGGAAATATCTGTGATATGTGAAGGAGAAGGATAACTTCAATAAAACATCAACCACTTAAGCCGAGGGTGAAAACCCAACTAATCCGACGAGATCTACGCTGAGAAAGAATGCTAGTGATAGGAAGTTCCGTTAACTTTCAAGAAGACAGTGGAAAATATATGTAACCGGAAAAGTAGACACCAACTCTTGCTACCTTTCTAGCAGTGACATCTCATCTTTCGAGTAGAGGAAAACTTGACACGGATCAGTTCATTTATACTGGCCTGTACTGAGCAGATACTCCTTATTTCTAGCCACACGGTGAAGCCAAGTCTTTCTAAATTGAACTCACACAAAGATGCAAGTGTCTCCTCCTCGTCATCTTGTTGATAGATATGATTTCCCCTGTCAGTTTCCATTTTCTTAGCAGTAGTTATGCATTCAGAGTGACAGATTCTGTAAGAGGAGCTCGCGTGGAGAGGCAGCTAACCTGAAAAGGGCAGACCGTGGAAGCAAGGGTGGAAGGGCTGCTGGGAATTTCTAGTGGGACTATGTGATGATAAAGGAGATGTGATAACCAGCGAGCTCACGGTCTAGCAGGAGACGGCTGTTCAGCTTGCACTACCGCACGTGGGAAATGCTGTAACCATGGGGTGTGCGTTCTGAACAGGAGGCGAAAGGAGGGGAGGCAGGAAGGCCCAGGTAGTATGGGTGGGATCTTACGAGCAGCGGTCACTTCAGGTTTTTAAGCAGGCAGTGGTATGTTCCTGTCTGTGTTAGGACCGAACGCAAATCAAGACAAGACTGGCGGCAAGGAGACCATTGAGGGGGCCAGTAGAAGTAACTGGTTCATCAGTGAATTAGGAAACTACAGTACAAACGAGCAACAGATACATTTCCAGATCACCCCAAATGTTAAAGGTTCATTGCCCACCTCCTCCCCTCCTGGAGCACTTGACTTTAGAGAGGAAAGAGAGCCCGCTGGGTCAGTTCTGCAGAGGCTGGTCCTCCACCCCTGCAGCTGGCCCACACGGTGTAGTTCAGGCGGGCACAGAGGCCGGCAGCCAGCGTCTGGACCTGGGACACCCAGCCCCACAGCTGGCCCTCGTCTCCTGCCGCCCTGGACGCCCCTGCCTGTGTGTTCAGGGTGCTCCCCAGCTGCCATCGGGAAGAAGTTCTTCAATAGAAGGAAGCTATTGGTCCGTGCTTTGAATCCCAAAGACTTTAAGACCAAAAGCTCGGTCCTGCCCATGGGAGAGTGATGTGTGGAGGGAAACCTGGAGTTTCAGCTTACTTGGGAAATTCCTTGAACATGCACATCCCTTGCCAGGCCCCCAGTCTGTTCTGTCTCGTATCCTGAGACTCGGTTTATGCAGTTTCCACATTTGTAACCTAAAACTGGCCTCTGCTTCAAATATTTACCTTAATTATAAGGTAAGCAGGAATTGTGCTGAAAACAGTAGTAATTGTAATAGAAGCGTAGTAAATAAAACATGCCAGCTACGTTGAGAGCTCATGTAACACCTCCCTAAACTCCACAAGGCGCCTTTAATTCCGTTCCTGTAGAGATGATCGGAGGTGCGGAGAATGGAAGTAACTTGCTCAAGGACGCAGGCATGATGGGGTCAGGCTGAGCCCCACCCGGCCCGCTCCAGAGTGCAGGAACAACAGGGACCCTCGCTGACACTTGAAGTGCTCTCCTCATCGATATTTTAAATGCCCGGTGCTTTGTTGTTCAGACGGGAGCATTAGAAGTCGCAGCTGGAGAAATCAGGGAAGGTAGCCCACAAGATCAAGATAAGGGTTCACAGCCGACAGGGTGAGGGAGAGCCCCTGGGGATGCAGTGATGTCATATATGGACCTACAGACACGTACAGAAATAGGCAGGCAACAAATGACTAATAAACAATAAAATAAAAACTAGTTGAGCAGTAAAAAAAGTTAATTTTTAAAAATTAGGACTTTAAACAAAAGAAAGCTGTAAAAACGGTCTCCTTCGCGCTCCAGCGCCCGCTGCCTGATAGGGGTAGATGCGGTTACTGGGCTCCCCTACAGCCTCTGCCTTCAAGGACGGCGGGAGAGAGAGCCGGGGCTGTTGGGAAACTAATGGTGCTTTTTAATTTGTATTTGTGTTTCTGGATTAGAGATGCGCTGAGGTCTTCGTAAACATGTCTGGACACTTGGGGCGATTTGATAAGTTCGCCCCTGGCGCTCGGTGTCAGGTAGAACAGCAGCCCTCGGGAAGCCGCAGGTCGAGGGAGACCTGCGTGTGGCCTCTGCATGCCGCCCCCCTCTGTCACCTGGGGTGTCTCGCCAGCTCTGGGGGTGAGCCAGGGGACCCCCAGAGTCCTCTGTTCTCCCGATAGTGTCACGGCTGCTTGTGCTTCTGGTGCGTAGATGACCGAACACAGCTGGGAGCGGCCACGTGTGCGCGGTGTCAGAATATGATCCCTGTTCTCTTCCAACGTACGTGTCCGTCAACAGCTGCGGGCAAGGACACCGCGCCGCTGCGGGGGCTGCCGCGCTGCTCGCGGTGCCAGGAAAGCAGCCGCCGCGTGACCGACACGCTTCCCTGCGGCCTCGGGCCCCCGCTTCCCAGCTCCACACACCTGCTTCTGTTTTCTCTGTCTGCGCAGATCTCCACGGCCCACCGTCCGGGACAAACTCTGCCCGGCAAAGCCCGGCCCTGCAGCACCGGCCCCTGGGGCCGCCCCCGGCCAGCCACCTCCCCGGGGACAGGTAGGGCTCTCTCAGGCTCTGGCCTGTCTCTCCTCCTCTCCCCAGGCCTCCCCCTCCTCCCCGCACTGTCACGCAGAAAACGCAGAAGGGGCAACCTTGCCGGTTCCACCCTCCCACACCTGCCCTGCCCCCCGCCTCAGCACCAGCTCCCCTCTGTCCCTGGGTCCTGCACCTCGGTCGGCCCTGACAAGCAGGGCCGGGCGGGGCGAGGCATCATCGACCTCATGGGCCTCATGGTTCTGAGAGAAGCCTGGGGCCCACGGCCCGCCGTCTCCAGGCCGCCCGTGCAGCACAGAGCCGTCTTGGCCGTTACTTTTCCCTTTGGGTAACAACATTAACCATGAACCAGAAACGAACCTCCCAGAAATTCAGCCTCTTGGCGGCTCGAGCTGCAGGCGCCGTTTCCGCTGTGACCGGATGGGCCGCCCCGGAAGCCGAGACAGGAGCCCGGGGCCTTGGCCTGGCTGCGGGCCGTGCGGCGGCCTAAGCCCAGGGTTTGCCCGGCGTCTCTGTGGCTCCAGAGCGCCTGTGTCAAAGCAGGTTGTCCGAGCGCGGGTGGCCTGGCTCAGGTTTTGAAGGAACACACATCAGCCTGCCTCTGCCTCGGCTTGTGGGCTGTTGTCTTCTCACTCCCAGGAGTAACCTGCTCCCTCTCTCTCCTAGAAGTGCCCTGGAAGGCGAGGTGGGAAAAGACTCCGCTTCCTACAGACACTCGTGGTCCGACCACAGGCACCTGGCCCAGCCCGACACCGCGGTCATCTCCGTCGTGGGCGGTCGGCACAGCCAGGTAGCCACACTCCCGCCCGCCCGCCTGCCCGGTCACGGCTGTCCCCCATCACGATGTGGCAGCCAGTCACCTTTCATTCCCAGTCACTTCGCATAAACTTGTGTCCAGAGCTATTGAGTCTTGCGCGTCTGCTGTGTCTGGCATCCTGCTAGCTCCAGGGGCGAGTGTAAGGCTGAGAGAGAGGTCCACAGGTCCACACTCTGACCCCAGTTAATTCTTGGAATTGCATCGTTTTAGCTGGTCAGAGGCTGAGTTTGTTCTACTTTGTTTTTTTCTTTCTTTTTTTTTTTTTTTCACTAAAACTTGTCCAAATCTGCGTGAAGGGAGGACTTGACAAAGTCCAGCTCTCTGTACTGTGGCGCACCGGTTGGCTGCAGAGAAGACAGGTACCCGTCAGGCTGAGGCAGCCTGTGAAAATTAAGCAGTCTGTCAGCCAAAGCTTAGAGCCCCTCCTTGCGGCACAGAAGAGCATCCGGAGCGTCTAAGTCATTCCTCCCGGCGATAGAAGTAGCTATTCTTCAAGCTGCAAACAGAGCGGTCCACAAACGCTTGTTGTTCTTGCACTTCTCTCTCCCCAGAGCCTTGGCTGTTACCCAGTAGAGCTGGAGAGGGGCCCCCGGGGCTTCGGATTTAGCTTGCGAGGCGGCAAGGAGTACAACATGGGGCTCTTCATCCTGCGGCTGGCGGAGGAGGGGCCCGCCATCAAAGACGGCCGGATCCACGTGAGTTGCTTTCGTCTCTAGCCCTGGCTTCTGGCTCCAGGTTGGGAAATTCTGAAAACAGGCGATGAAAGGGAACGATCCATGCAGCGAGACTGCTGTCACTACGGTCTGAAAGACAGAGCTGTCACCCCCCACCCCCGTCCCTCCCCTCTGCTGTGCTCCCTCCACGCGTGCGCCTTCTGCCATCTTGGCTTTGGTCAGCGAGATAATTTGAGGGTAGAGTCGCCTTTTGAGGGTAAATGGGTCAGTATGTGACATACCCTTCGATCTTACTGGAGCCTTGGGACAGCAGCAGCCTGGAACAGGTGCTTTAACTTCTTTCAAGAAGCTCAGGAATCCGGTCGTTCTCGGGGCAGCCAGAGATGGAAAGGGAGGCCCTGCCCGTCTGTCATCCTCCTCCGCGATCCGAAGGCTGGGGTTCGCACCAGTCCCTTCTGTCGTGCTTGTTCTCCACCCTGAAATGCTTCGCTTTGGGAGCGCGCATGAGCGGGCTGTCTACTTCACCCTCCTCTTCTGGGTGTCACTTGAAAAGATTTAGGTGAAAACCTTCTGCTGACCCTAATTTTAAAAAAAGGCTCATATGCTGCTGTTCAGTTTGGTTGTGGGTCAAAAGTTGTTGGAGGGAAGGCCACGCAGCCCCCCTCAGCCTCGCAAGAATACTCTGCATTTCCTCCTCTGGAGCAGGAGACGTCAGACCAAGTGTTGGCTTTTTTTTGTTTTTCGCTTGGTAACTAAGAAGCAGGAACGGCAGGTGATCTCAGTGGGTTTCTGGATGGTTACATCTAAGGATCAGAAGGGGCTTCCAGACGTTGGCAGCTGTGTGCCTCCCCCATCACCTTGTCAGTGACAACTGGCCGCGGACGCCGCTGCCCAGGCGTAGTGTTTATCTCCAGCTGACACACCGTGGAGCCGGCTGCGCGCCCTGCCTGCCTCCCTGCAGGCCTCTCCGCTCAGCCTTGCCGCTTCTGCTCGGTTGACGTCTGCCCTTTGTGTCCTGCACCCGTTGCCCCAGCACCTTAGCCCCTGCCCTGCGTGGTCGCAGCTGGCACTCCGTGGAGCCTTGTTGAGAGAGTAGGCTGGGTGGATGGAACCTCTAGAGAATAAAAGTGATGTTTTGGTGTTGT